>MUZC01000837.1:32622-48374 GCA_002072015.1 Radix auricularia | reverse complement strand
GTAATAGGGCAGTGGGTGATACGTAATAGGGCAGTGGAGTAAAATCTTGTACTAATCCAACCACTCACATAGAGTAAAATATTGTTCTAATCCAACCACTCAGAGAGAGTAAAATCTTGTCCTAATCCAACCACTCGCAGAGAGTAAAATCTTGTCCTAATCCAACCACTCACAAAGAGTAAAATATTGTTCTAATCCAACCACTCAGAGAGAGTAAAATCTTGTCCTAATCCAACCACTCGCAGAGAGTAAAATCTTGTCCTAATCCAACCACTCACAGAGAGTAAAATATTGTTCTAATCCAACCACTCAGAGAGAGTAAAATCTTGTCCTAATCCAACCACTCGCGGAGAGTAAAATCTTGTTCTAATCCAACCACTCGCAGAGAGTAAAATCTTGTCCTAATCCAACCACTCAGAGAGAGTAAAATCTTGTCCTAATCCAACCACTCAGAGAGAGTAAAATCTTGTCCTAATCTAACCTGACATGTAAAATATTATCCTGAACTAACCACAGTTGTAAAAATGGTAAAAAAATCTAACCCAGTCAAACTGAGCGTAGAAGATAGTGTCCTGAGTCCTGAACCAGTGTCCTGAGTCCTGAGCCAGTGTCCTGAGTCCTGAACCAGTGTCCTGAGTCCTGAACCAGTGTCCTGAGTCCTGAACCAGTGTCCTGAGTCCTGAACCAGTGTCCTGAACCAACCGCATGTGTGAAATATTGCCCTAACTGTAACCAAATTACATTGAGCCTGTAAAAAAGTGTTCGTTACAATTTGAAGCCCAAGATCAAATAAAATTATCAGTTCCAATAAAGGTCAAGAACTTATTGCATCAAAGTTGATAATCTAGATGTTATTCGATGCGCACGAAATCAAACCTACACCATAAGAAGCAGTGAATGGGAGTGCATCATGTTGGTGTGCATTATAATGTTGGTGCGCATTGAGACAGGTCACTTTTCTTTTATTTTGAAACGAGCAACAAAGCCCGTCCAAGGAAGTTCCGCCGTCGTTTCGGTGGCATGTTGTACCTCGTCTCCAACGGCCGTCACGTCAAAAATACTATTCATTATAGTTATAATAAATAACCTATAAAAACAAAGTTTTTGAATGTAAATCTCAGCGTGTACCGCTCAAAATAAAATCTTTGAAAAAAAAACTGCACCAAAAATAACTCGTTTTGAACGTCCGCATAAATGTAAATTGTTCAAAATTTGTTCAAAATGTAAATTATTTTTAAAAAATTGTCTTCGCTAGTGATTGGCTGTAAGAGTATGTTGGAGTTGAAGGGACCAATCGCTATCGACGACCGGACAGAACGGTCATAGATTGCGTTTTGTTGTCATAGATGAGATATTCAGATCAGGTTTTTCGTCACCAATCCGCCAATGCCACTGCTACTATTCCGATAATGTCTACGCTATTTTCGGACGATGCCTCTTACTTAAACTATTCGAGCAATGTCTCGGACATTAAAGGAACAATGCCCCTAAAATTCTTCTAGCAATGCCCTTGCCACATTAAGGAGACGCCGCTGTCACTAGCGCTATAATTCCCCCGAAAATTTGCCAGTAAATGCTTCAGCCGTATTTGAAAGATGCCACAGTGACTAATCCACAGTGACTAATCCACAGTGACTAATCCACAATGCCTCTGCTAATATTCAGACAGTACCTCTCCTAATATTCAGACAGTACCTCTACTAATATTCAGACAGTATCTCTCCTAATATTCAGACAGTACCTCTCCTAATATTCAGACAGTTCCTCTCCTAATATTCAGACAGTACCTCTCCTAATATTCACACAGTACCTCTCCTAATATTCAGACAGTACCTCTCCTAATATTCAGACAGTACCTCTCCTAATATTCAGACAGTACCTCTCCTAATATTCAGACAGTAGGCTACCTCTCCTAATATTCAGACAGTACCTCTCCTAATATTCAGACAGTACCTCTCCTAATATTCAGACAGTACCTCTCCTAATATTCAGATAGTGCCTCTGTCATAGAGGACGACACTCTCACTAATCAGAGCTTGCCAGTTAAACACTCCCTCAGACATAATTGACCAGGATTTTCGTATGATTTCACACAAGCCAAATGTCATACACAGACGGTGACATTTGAAACAGCATGAAGACAGGACGAAATTCGCTGTATTATTAGCAGAAACTCATCATCCGACCGGTTAATTTGGCTCCTATTGTCTGTCTCCAAAATTCGCGTCTCCATTAGGGACTCTCGACATGGGAACATCAGACCCCGTCGTGTTGGCCGTTAAAAAGTCATTACTTTTTGTTCTATTGGTGTGACAAAAGTTTTTCAATATAAAAAAAAGTTAAAGTATTTATTAAGTTAACACAAACCCCATCGGACTCTCAGTATTGGGGAACAACTTGAGTCAAACAATGAGAATCCCTGTGTTTAAAATAATCGTCCAAGTAAAAGAGATTTGTCAAAACATCTAAGCATAACCACAGCAGATGCTTCATAAAAAATGACAATACAAAATTTCACTTTGGCCTCTCATTCTAAAGAGAATGGCTTGAGTTTCATATGATAGTGTCAGTGTAGTTAAAATATACAGGATGGGCGTAATGATATCATAGCGATGAATTAGAGATATCTTCTTAGTGTGGGATAAATGATATTGAAGGTTGACATTAATGAAATCCTGGGGCGGTATTTACTCAACTCAAGGGTGTGCATAATGTGTGTTAGTGTTAGATATGACAGCACTTAGAACAATATCGTCATCAATGGGGAGGGCGCTGGGTAATACGTAAAATGACAGTGGGTGATACGTAATAGGGCAGTGGGAAATACGTAAAGGGCAGTAGGAAATACGTAATAGGGCAGTGGGTCATACGTAATAGGGCAGTGGGAAATACGTAAAGGGCAGAAGGAAATACGTAAAGGGCAGTAGGAAATACGTAATAGGGCAGTGGGTGATACGTAATAGGGCAGTGGGAAATACGTAAAGGGCAGTAGGAAATACGTAATAGGGCAGTGGGTCATACGTAATAGGGCAGTGGGAAATACGTAAAGGGCAGTAGGAAATACGTAAAGGGCAGTAGGAAATACGTAATAGGGCAGTGGGTGATACGTAATAGGGCAGTGGGAAATACGTAAAGGGCAGTAGGAAATACGTAATAGGGCAGTGGGTAATTCATAAAGGGCAGTGGGTAATGCGTAATATGGCAGTGGGTAATACGTAATATGGCAGTGGGTGATACGTAATAGGGCAGTGGGTAATACGTAATATGGCAGTGGGTAATACGTAATATGGCAGTGGGTGATACGTAATAGGGCGGTGGGTAATACGTAAAATGGCAGTGGGTAATGCGTAATATGGCAGTGGGTAATATGTAATAGGGCAGTGGGTGATACGTAATAGGGCAGTGGGTAATACGTAATATGGCAGTGGGTAATACGTAATAGGGCAGGGGGTAATACGTAATATGGCAGTGGGTGATACGTAATAGGGCAGTGGGTGATACGTAATATGGCAGTGGGTAATACGTAATAGGGCAGTGGGTGATACGTAATAGGGCAGGGGGTAATACGTAATAGGGCAGTGGGTAATACATAATAGGGCAGTGGGTAATACGTAATAGGTCAGTGGGGAAATACGTAATAGGGCAGGGGGTAAAACATAATAGGGCAGTTGGTAATACATAATAGGGCAGTGGGTAATACGTAATAGGGCAGTGGGTAATACGTAATAGGGCAGTGGATAATACGTAATAGGGCAGTGGGTTATACGTAATAGGGCAGTGGGTAATACGTAATAGGGCAGTGGGTAAAACGTAATAGGGCAGTGGGCAATACGTAATAGGGCAGGGGGTAATACATAATAGGGCAGGGGGTAATACATAATAGGGCAGTTGGTAATACGTAATAGGGAAGTGGGTAATACGTAAAGGGCAGGGGGTAATACGTAAAGGGCAGGGGGTAATACGTAAAGGGCAGTGGGTAATACGTAAAGGGCAGTGGGTAATACGTAAAGGGCAGTGGGTAATACGTAAGAGGAAGTAAATGACGCGGGGCAGTGGATGATGACGTAAGGGGACTGTGGATGATGACGTATGGGAACAGTGGGTGATGTTGATAGGGGCAGAGGGTAATGACTGAAGTGTTTACTTTGAAAGTTAACACCTGGTGTCGAATGGGCTCTAAGTTAATGTCCACTTCACGTCAAGTTAATGTACTATTAGTTGCTACGACGTGTTCCAACTCATATCAATTAAAAATAATCCAGAACATTGAGGTGCTACTACTAATGTCTACCCATCAGATGACCCACTCACAGGAGTTTTACTCTGTCTATTCATGTGATAACTCCGATTTTGATTTACGAAAGTAACGGGATATTGTCAACATAAACATGTAAACATGTTCCAGGAACCCAGCTGTCGGCACGTAACAGTGAGAACTGAGATGTTACTCTGTGTACTGTAACAAGTCTAATCGTATTGTTCCGTTTATTATTTTGAAATGGTTTCCCCACTTTGTCCCACCCATTAGGGAAACACCGTAACACCTCCAGCAGTGGGAAGTGACATGTTGGTCTCTCTCGTTTCACCGCTAGGATGGAGATGGTGTGTACTTACAGGCTGTGGCTAACTTAGAACATTGTCAGGTTCATGTACTGTACCACGCTCAGGTGAAAACGAAAATAGATACGTCACTTCCGCAAGTAGCACGTGACCTCAGTAAACTCAAGCTTATTGTTAAGTGTCGTGAACTGCGCACCGATGCGCAGTCGTTGCACAGCAAGTGAAGGCGCACTTTAGAAAACAGACGCCCAGTTGGCAGAGTTTGCAGAACTCATCTCAACACGCAGGAGATATGATGTCACAATTATTTATTTATTTTCATAACGGTAAGCAAGCTGCACTGCAGATACTCGTACATTGATAAAATATAATGAATGGGTCTTCTATGGATACATTAATAACATTCGATGAATAGATCTTCTGTAGTTACATTGATAACATTCGATAAATGCTTTCTACAAGAAAGACACATATTTAATAAAATAAAAACTCACCTTTAGTATCCTGGCATTCAGAATTCCAAATGATTACAGAATTGTATTTTGTTCTAAACGCTAGCTCTACATGATTTCCTTCGGAAATAGTGATGCGGCGTTTGTAAAGAAAAAAACAACTGTATTAACATGTACACGAACTGAACGAGACGACATGCTGACCGGGACAAGGGCTTATCACCTAGCCAGTAAAATAAAACGATATGAAAGGCAAACGTCTCACCTTATCGCCTGCAAGTCAGGTTGACTCCGAGGTGTAATGACGATAACTGGCACTTTAAGCAACCGAGATATGGGGGAGCGGAGCTAGATCAACATCATCATCGCTGGAACCCTTTCATGTCTCGTCCAGTGCCGGTGGTGGCTCGTTCTCGTGGTACCAGTTGAAGTCACAGGTTACTGGCGCTGCCAAACTTGTTGGATCATCCGGACGTATCCACCGGTGTAGTGAGTAGAGTTGTACCTATAACAAACAATTGGCAGTTCAAACGGTACAAACCCGTCACATCCAGTTGTGAGAAAAGACTCGAGTATCAACACTTGCAATAAGCTGGGGCAGCAGGTAACAAACAAAATTAATGAAACCCGAAAAAACACTTTGTCAATGGCCGAAGTTTAGAATGGGTATCCGAACACACAAAAGACAGCTTAGTAGTCGCTGGTGACTGTCACTACCACAGCTGCTGTCACGGCTGCTAGCTCTACAGCTGGTGGTGATTCACTTCCACCAAGCGGAGCTCTGTTTTCCCCTCTCCACACCTCTCACTCACATTTTCCCGCGGCTCCTCCTCAATAACTGAAATTTGTTCTGAAAGGGACCGCGGTATTGGAGCCGTCTGCCGTTGCCGTCTGCTCTTACAAACGTTTAGTGGCGCGCCTGCCTGGAATCAATGACTCGACGTTACGCTCCCCTGCCCGCCGTGCTGTTGTAGGGTTAGACCGTGCTGGGAACAGTGTGGTTTGTGAAGCTTCATTTTATGTTCAGTGTGCGGGGTTTGAAAACGTGTTTCTATTTTTTTTTTACATTCGCTTCGACACCGAGGAATTTGTTGGCATGACGGTATCAAAATTCTTTGACTTTCATTGGATACAAGTTTTAGACTTTAGAAGATATTGAAAATTTAGGATTTTTCGGCACATTCTTCATGTTCGACAGTTGGAGAACTTGGGCATCAAAACTAACGGATGTTCTAAAAGACGATTGGTTGCCATTGTCATATGGCTGATTGTTGCTGATATTATGGCTAATTATTGAAGGTATTTTAGCTGAATAGTTGATGATATTATGACTGACTTTTGGATAATTTTATGGCTGAAGTGGATAATATTAAGGCTGACTTGTGGATGGTGTTCTGGCTGACTTGCGGATGTTATTATGGCTGACTTGTGGATGGTAATATGGCTGACTTGTGGATGGTATTAAGGCTGACTTGCGGATGTTATTATGGCTGACTTGTGGATAATATTAAGGCTGACTTGTGGATGGTATTATGGCTGAATTGCGGATGGTATTATGGTTGACTTGTGGATGGTATTATGGCTGACTTGTGGATGGTATCATGGCTGACTTGTGAATGGTATTATGGCTGACTTGCGGATGGTATTATGGCTGACTTGTGAATGGTGTTATGGCTGACTTGTGGATACTATTATGATTGACTTGATAAATTTAATTTTTATTGAAGTGCTGCAATCAGTATTTTATTATGTAATGAAAGACTTCAAAAATCAGACAGCTATTGT
Organism: Radix auricularia; assembly: GCA_002072015.1. Taxonomy (NCBI): domain Eukaryota; kingdom Metazoa; phylum Mollusca; class Gastropoda; family Lymnaeidae; genus Radix; species Radix auricularia. The sequence continues at coordinate 41,577 of MUZC01000837.1, read as the reverse complement.
AGGGAATGTTCTCTGTTAAGTCTGTCTGGCTGCAGAAATTAAGAATGAAATCCCGTTTGGAAGTTAATGATGCAGTGCTTTTCTTTGTGCTCTCTTTCCCTGTGACTTCAAATCACGAGATGTAAATAACAAGTGGCACGAGTTCAAATGATTAAAACAAAAAAAAAACAAAAAAAACCCCAACACTTACAAGTCATAAAAATGACTAGTGACAAATGTCATTGTGATTTGAAGTTTTAGAATCACTAGCAGCCTATTATTGATGGATATCTCATGTGACAGATGCTGTAAAATTCTAGAATATGACCCCACTCCTTGCACGCGCCCTCATTATTTAAGAGCTTTCCGCCTGTCATGACGTCTTTCCTTTCAGTTTTGTTATTATTTGCATTGAGCTTTGCTTTGGTTCAATTTTTGGGCCATAAACCATACGTTTTTTTAAAAAATAATATAACATAACTTTCGTACGCACCAGCACAATCCCCGTCTCTGGTGGGTATTTTAGCAGGCGATTGTTCTGCAAAGTAATCTTAAGGAGAACTGTAATGTCAGAAGTCAATGTCGACAGCGTTAACACGTGTTTAACATTACTAGGTGTGGTAGGCAATGTTCCCTATAAGGTATGGTGGTCAGTGTGCAAAGTAAAAATTCTCATGTGTAAAGTTGCACTGCATCCATTTTTTCTTTTTTTGAAACAAAATTTGCTGCGCGGTAACAATAAACTGCTGCGCGGCGTCGGTCAGATGATATCTGCGCAGCCGAGCAACTTAAAGGTAACATTGGTTGTAAGGAGCCTACGGCGCCCAGTTTTTTTTTTCAAAATCTCAAGTAACTTATCCTAGTTTGATAAATACGCAATATTTAACTTCCTGAAATTTACACAAAGTATTTTATCCTCAAATCCTCTTTTGACATCGTTCACTTTTCCAAAATAAAAATATAAACTAAAACAATGACGTCACATAATTTTTTAACTGCGGAAATACATCACACACTCTTTTATCTGCTATGGACTGTGGTACTATTTCAAAAATAATTTATAATATTTTGCACACCTCTTGATGCACACCTTGTATTAAAATAAAATATAAGCTCAAACAATGACGTCGCAACGTTACGGATCCAACCAGCCAGTGAGTGACTTGGTCTTTTATATTGTTTATCATATAAGTGTGGTTACTGCTTGCTTATAGATGTGTGTACACGAAATGTACACATTCTAATGCAATGGTCTTTTATTCATTCTTGTAATGCAATAGTCATTCATTCATCCCACTAGTGTACACATTCTAATGTAATAGTCTTTCATTCATCCCACTAGTGTACACATTCTAATTTTATGGTATTTCATTCGTTTCTACATGAGTAGACATTCTAATCGAATAGTCTTTTATTCATTCCTACATGTGTACAAATTCTACGGTAAATATCTTTTATTCACCCCTCCACTGTACACATTCTAATGTAATAGTCTTTTATTCACCCCTCTAGTATACACATTCTAATTTAATAGTCTTCCATTCACCCCTCCACTGTACCCATTCTAATGTAATAGTCTTTCATTCACCCCACCACTGTACGTATTCTAATGTAATAGTCTTTTATTCACCCCTCCACTGTACACATTCTAATGTAATAGTCTTCCATTCACCCCTCTAGTGTACACATTCTTATGTAATAGTCTTTCATTCGTTTTTACATGTACACATTCTAATGCAATAGTCTTTCATTCGTTTCTACATGTACACATTCTAATGTAATAGACTTTAATTCACCCCTCTAGTGTACACATTCTAATGTATTAGTCTTCCATTCACCCCTCTAGTGTACACATTCTAATGTAATAGTCTTCCATTCACCCCTCTAGTGTACATATTCTAATGTAATAGTCTTTCATTCACCCCACCACTGTACACATTCTAATGTAATAGTCTTTCATTCACCCCACTAGTGTACACATTCTAATGTAATAGTCTTTCATTCTCCCCACTAGTGTACACATTCTAATGTAATAGTCTTTCATTCACCCCTCTAGTGTACACATTCTAATGTAATAGTCTTTCATTCACCCCTCCACTGTACACATTCGAATATAATAGTCTTTCATTCACCCTACTAGTGTACACATTGGAATATAATAGTCTTTCATTCACCCCTCCACTGTACACATTCTAATGTAATAGTCTTTCATTCACCCCACTAGTGTACACATTCTAATGTAATAGTCTTTCATTTACCCCTCCACTGTACACATTCGAATATAATAGTCTTTCATTCACCCTACTAGTGTACACATTCTAATGTAATAGTCTTTCATTCACCCCTCCACTGTACACATTCTAATGTAATAGTCTTTCATTCACCCCACTAGTGTACACATTCTAATGTAATAGTCTTTCATTCACCCCTCTAGTGTACACATTCTAATGTAATAGTCTTTCATTCACCCCTCTAGTGTACACATTCTAATGTAATAGTCTTTCATTCACCCCTCCCCCCAGTTGTTCAATCATATATCGGCTGACAGTTGGAGAGTTGTCATTTATCTGTTCCGGCTATTGTAAAAGTTAATGGCCTTCTTATCCCAGGTGTCGCTCTAAATCAAATTTCTCCTTCCCCGCCCACCTTTTTGCTGTGTTGTTTATACGTGGCATGTGGCGTGCAGGTCCATAACTTTCACTGAAAAAAGTTCAGGAGAAAAAAGATAACTGAAGGGAAATAATCAAATATTTTTTTTACATGGTTAAAACTATTGATTAATAAATTTTAAAAGAAGATTTTTAAAATAATAATTAGTTTTTATATATAAATAATAACTGGATTTATAAACTTGCAATTATCTGTTCGCAGTCAAGTATGTACATTTAAATATGCTATGCTATAATACTGTTATCAAAATCATTTATCAGAAACCGTGAGAAAGTTATATAAAGACTTATAACAACAATTTACGATTACCAACGCCGCTACCTTCTACTCATACATATAGTTACCGGACACGGTATTAAACATATTCAGGGGTCATTGAACACAAAAACCATTCAAAAAAAAAAAAAACTTTAGGAGAAAATTTAGTTGATAGTTACTGAACTCTAAAACATATATGAAATTCAGCAAATTAAGACAATGTCTCATCCTGACTGGCAATCAAATTTTATTAACATTTTAACTCCGCGTTTCTGTTTCTTTCCCTCCTTTACAAGAACCTGTATTCAAACCCCACTCATGATCTTTGTTTAAGATCTTGGATGTATTATCGGTGCTCCAAGATCTTGGCTATATGAAAGTTTTTGGTCACATGATCAGTGTTCTAAGTTCTTTTCTAAATTAAAGATCTTCGTCATATTGTTGGTTCTCAAAGATCTTGTCTAAGAGGAAAGGGCGATTATCCACACACGAACCACGAGTTTACTCAAGCGAAAGTATTAATTAAAACATTTTGGATTTTCAAAGCCTATAAATTGGGATTAACTTGTCATTGAAGAAGTCTAAAGATAGCAAATGTTCCCAACCACGGCCCTCCCACAATTTAATAGAAACAACTGCCTCCCCCCCACCCTCTGCAAACAGCCTCCACTTCCTCCCCCGCCACCCAAGACCACATCCGAGGTGCACAAAAATTCGTTAACCTCTCAATTTTTTTCCTACATGGCTTAGCCCGGATTTTCAGGTGATTGTAACTGAATGACAAACACGCTCGTAAATTGAGCCCATTGCCTGGAGCACGTTCTAGTGTGGTTAAGTCTGTGGGTTGGTTTCACTGGCCTGATCACGATCTAGTGTGGTTAAGTCTGTGGGTTGGTTTCACTGGCCTGATCACGATCTAGTGTGGTTAAGTCTGTGGGTTGGTTTCACTGGCCTGAGCACGTTCTAGTGTGGTTAAGTCTGAGGGTTGGTTTCATTGGCCTGAGCACGATCTAGAGTGGTTAAGTCTGTGGGTTGGTTTCACTGGCCTGAGCACGATCTAGTGTGGTTAAGTCTGTGGGTTGGTTTCACTGTCCTGAGAATGTTCAATTATGGGTTGGTCTGGGGATTGGTTTTTCTATCCTGAGAATGTTCTCATATAGGTTTGTCTGTGGGTTGGTTTTACTGTCCCGAGAATGTTCTTTTATGGGTAGGTCTGCGGGTTGGTTTTTCTATCCTGAGAATGTTCTCATATAGGTTTGTCTGTGGGTTGGTTTTACTGTCCCGAGAATGTTCTTTTATGGGTAGGTCTGCGGGTTGGTTTTACTGTCCTGAGAATGTTCTTTAATGGGTAGGTGGAGGGGGGGTTGGTTTTACTGTCCTGAGAATGTTCTCATATGGGTTGGTCTGTAGGTTGGTTTCCGTGACAATGGGTATCTTTGTGTGAGTAAATGTGTTTGCTTCATGTCTTTGTTTTTCGGTTGTGTTTTTTTTTTTACTGTGCGCGCGTTTCTTGGCCATTACAAACTTTACCATTGGTGTGCATGTGTGTGTGTGTGTGTTGTGTTGTGTGTGTGTGTGTGTGTGTGTGTGTGTTTGTGTGTGTGTTTGTGTGTGTGTGTGTGTGTTCTTATAGTCAGTTTGTTCGCGGGTAATATTTTCCTCCTCTTTAACTCGCTCGTAATCTTCTATCTAAATGGTGACTGTAGTGTCTGAGTTGTTCCTTAATGGTGTCTGGATGGTGCCCGGATTGTGTCTAGATAGTGCCAGGATTGTGTCTAGATAGTGCCAGGATTGTGTCTAGGTGGTGCCCCGATTGTGTCTAGATGGTGCCCCGATTGTGTCTAGATGGTGCCCCGATTGTGTCTAGATGGTGCCCCGATTGTGTCTAGATGGTGCCCGGATTGTGTCTAGATAGTGCCTGGATTGTGTCTAGATAGTGTCCGGATTGTGTCTAGGTGGTGCCCGGATTGTGTCTAGATAGTGCCCGGATTGTGTCTAGATAGTGCCCGGATTGTGTCTAGATGCCACCCGGATTTTGTCTAGATGGTGCCCGGATTGTGTCTAGATGGTGTCTGTATGGCAATGTTTCCTTTAAGGTTCGTTGGTCCATATGCAAAATATTAAATTCGTGTGCAGATTTTGCACGGCATCTATTTTTGTATAAAAATTTACATCCCATAAAATGTATAATATTACTCTTAACAAAATTTGCTGCGCGGTAATTTTAAACTGCTGCGCGTGTTTGGTCAGATATATGCGCTGCCACGCAGCTTAAAGGGAGCGTTTTATGGTGTTTGGGTGGTGTCCGCATGGTGCCCAACTGTCGTCTTAATGGTGCCCGAATGCTGTCTAAATAGTGCCTGGTTTGCTTGTAAATCGTGTTTTAATAGCCTTAATATTTGAACATCTATAATGTATGGTAATACTACGGACAGTTTACATCATGTTACGGAAACAGGTGTCTCTCGTTATTGACTGCCTTGAAGCCAGTTCTTTCAAAATTCCTTCCCTCGGGTCTAAGAACTAACGGTTTTAGTCGGGTAATAAAGTATGACGGGTAATAAATGGTGTTGTTGATGTTTTAGTCGGGTAATAAAGTATGACGGGTAATAAATGGTGTTGTTGATGTTTTAGTTGGGTAATAAAGTATGACGGGTAATAAATGGTGTTGTTGATGTTTTAGTCGGGTAATAAAGTATGACGGGTAATAGATCGCATTGTTGATGTTTTAGTCGGGTAATAAAGTATGACGGGTAATAGATGGCATTGGTGATGTTTTAGTCGGGTAATAAAGTATGAACGGGTAATAGATGGCGTTGGTGATGTTTTAGTCGGGTAATAAAGTATGAACGGGTAATATATGGTGTTGTTGATGTTTTAGTCGGGTAATAAAGTATGACGGGTAATAGATGGCATTGTTGATGTTTTAGTCGGGTAATAAAGTATGACGGGTGACGGGTAATAGATGGCATTGTTGATGTTTTAGTCGGGTAATAAAGTATGACGGGTAATAGATGGCATTGTTGAGATTTTAGTCGGGTAATAAAGTATGACGGGTAATATATGGCATTGTTGATGTAGTAAAGTATGATTGGTAATAGATGGTATTGTTGATGTTTTAGTCGGGTAATAAAGTATGACGGGTAATAGATAGTGTTGTTGATGTTCCAGCTCCATGGGAAATTTACAAAAGTAGTGATGTCATAATCAAAAATAGCTAAAATGTCGATGCTATGGAAGTTTGACTAAAGTTATCACAACATTTCATTATAAATTTTTGTACGCTTTGTAAAAAAAAAATACTAATAATAATGAGGCCTATGATAACCGTTACTAATGTTACTTTGACAATTAGGACTGATGAAAATGTTCATATCTTCTATTGGCCTTGAACTAAGTTCACACGAATGTGTACATGTTATGTACTACTGGCTTAGACAATAAATGTAAAAAAATGTACATATGTTTACTATTGTCTGAGACAAAAAAGGTTCACATGATTGTATCTATGCCTTCTAGTGACCAAGAAAATTAGTTCATATAAAAGTGTCCAAGTCTTCTGTTAGCTAGTTACCTTATTGATTTTCATAGCATAGAAACGTGTGGTGTGAAATCAACAAACTGTCCGATCAACAGCTGTATTGTCTGTAGCCTTGTTTTCTGCCATGTTGCATATTCAGGGGCCATGTACTGATTCATGAGCTTGGCATTGATTCATGGGCCATGTACTGATTCATGAGTCTTGGCATTGATTCATGGGCCATGTACTGATTCATGAGCTTGGCATTGATTCATGGACCATGTACTGATTCATGAGTCTTGGCATTGATTCATGGGCCAAGTACTGATTCATGAGTCTTGGCATTGATTCATGGGCCATGTACTGATTCATGAGTCTTGGCATTGATTCATGGGTCAAGTACTGATTCATGAGCTTGGCATTGATTCATGGGCCATGTACTGATTCGTGAGTCTTGGCATTGATTCATGGGCCAAGTACTGATTCATGAGTCTTGGCATTGATTCATGGGCCATGTACTGATTCATGAGCTTGGCATTGATTCATGGGCCAAGTACTGATTCATGAGCCTTGGCATTGATTCATGGGCCATGTACTGATTCATGAGTCTTGGCATTGATTCAAGGGCCAAGTACTGATTCATGAGTCTTGGCATTGATTCATGGGCCAAGTACTGATTCGTGAGTCTTGGCATTGATTCATGGGCCAAGTACTGATTCATGAGTCTTGGCATTGATTCATGGGCCAAGTACTGATTCATGAGCTTGGCATTGATTCATGGGCCATGTACTGATTCATGAGTCTTGGCATTGATTCAAGGGCCAAGTACTGATTCATGAGTCTTGGCATTGATTCATGGGCCATGTACTGATTCATGAGCCAAAGTAATAATTCATTTTCCAAAGTAATGATTTATGGGCCAAGTACTGATTCATGAGCCTTGGCATTGATTCATGGGTAAAGTACTGATTCATAGCCCAATGTACTGATTCATGAGCCAAAGTAATTATTCATTTCCCAAAGTACTGATATATGGGCCAAGTACTGATATATGGGCCAAGTACTGATATATGGGCCAAGTACTGATTCATTGCACAAAGTACTGAATCCTTGTCCAAGGTACTGATTCACGGACCCTGTACTGTTACATGAGTCAAGGTACTTTAAATGTTTTCCCACTGTTCAGTGGTAGATGATCATTATCTAATTAAAAAAACTCTCTAACAAAACCCCTTGTTTAACACGCTTTCACATCTATTGTCAATTTATCTTTTAATTTTGTTGTTAACGTGGTCCTTTGTTCCTAACGTTTTAAAGACGTTGAGCTATTGGAAGCGATAAGGAAGATATTCTAAATGTTATAGCAATATGAGCCAGAGTCATTTCAGTTGCTCGTATACCTGGTTCTGACGTGTGCGGTTTGTCATGTACAATACCGTAGTGGCTAACCTTTAATACGCTGAAAATATTTCAAATTGAATTTTAGTTACATTTAACCCACCCAATATGATAGATGTGAACTGAGGAAATAAGAGGGCGACAGACAGACAGCTAGAGAAAGAGAGACAGAGAGAGATACGACTGACCAGATGCTCTGTCCATGAGTTTGGCTGCTTGTGTCATAGTGGATGTTATTTATATATTCATACGACTTCTGTCAGTTTTCCTTATTTCTGTGTGTCTCAACTCTCAACTATCGTGCAAGTTATGGACTCGTGAAAAGTTAAGCCCAAAACTGAGGCATAGAATTGTTTTAATGAAAATGTGATTCAAATAGTACACGGTGATATGAGACTTGAGGACTATACAAGACTTTCAATGTTTTACATGCGAACAGCCTTGGTGTCTGCTTGGATGAACTTTCAGGTAAGGTCATCTTTACTTTCTGTTATAAACTGGTTCCAAACTGTCATCTCAAAGTTTAAATTCTTTACTTAGGGATCCCGTACTTTGTGTGTGTGGGCGGGATGGTGGTGGTCGGTCATTGATGTTTATTGTAACATTAAAAACTTAAAACGGAAACAATCTCAAGACTTTGACGTATTAAAAACTCGGACTTCATTTCCTTCTATATTCTGTTTTAAAACACATCATTTTAACATGACCCCTCACTCCATTCGTGAGATCAACATGACCTCACACTCCATTCGTGAGATCAACATGACCCCTCAATCCATTCGTGAGATCAACATGACCTCTCACTCCATTCGTGAGATCAACATGACCTCACACTCCATTCGTGAGATCAACATGACCTCACACTCCATTCGTGAGATCAACATTACCTCTCACTCCATTCGTGAGATCAACATGACCTCACACTCCATTCGTGAGATCAACATGACCCCTCAATCCATTCGTGAGATCAACATGACCTCTCACTCCATTCGTGAGATCAACATGTCCTCACACTCCATTCGTGAGATCAACATGACCTCACACTCCATTCGTGAGATCAACATGCAGTAGCCACTAGACATTCTAAATTAAAGAAATTATTTATAGATTGAAGTTTCTTGTTAAAATAT
>MUZC01000837.1:13789-32563 GCA_002072015.1 Radix auricularia | reverse complement strand
CACTCCATTCGTGAGATCAACATGACCTCTCACTCCATTCGTGAGATCAACATGTCCTCACACTCCATTCGTGAGATCAACATGACCTCACACTCCATTCGTGAGATCAACATGCAGTAGCCACTAGACATTCTAAATTAAAGAAATTATTTATAGATTGAAGTTTCTTGTTAAAATATGATTTTAAATAAAGAAAAACACGCTTTTCTTCGCATAAGAATGAAAAAAAAAAGCAGAAGAATTTTCTGCTCCTTTGGGAAAATAAATTTAATGAGACGTGAAACATGAATAGTTCATACGTCATGCTACAGCACACGGCTACACATGTTTGTAAGTTATACTAGGACTTCACAACATCCTGGTGTTCAATGTGAAGTTAATGACGTGTCACAGGAATATTAAAGAAATGCCTGCGATATTAAAGTTAAAGATATTTTTTCAGAACTTCATATCAACCTAAACAAAACATTTTAAGCATTTCTTGAAAAACATTTTTCTTAAGAAAATTAAGTTTTCACACAATTAAGTTTTGACATAAAATTGTTAGTAAACTCACTTAAAGTTTAGGCTCTACTGCATTAAAAAAAATCATGAATGCATGTTATTGGCCAAATTCCAGCTACAACAACCACTAACATCCAGAACGAAGTCCAGTTACAATAGCCACTAACATCCCGAACGAAGTCCAGTTGCAATAGCCACTAACATCCCGAACGAAATCCAGTTGCAATAGCCACTAACATCCCGAACGAAGTCCAGTTACAACAACCACTAACATCCCGAACGAAGTCCAGTTGCAATAGCCACTAACATCCCGAACGAAGTCCAGTTGCAATAGCCACTAACATCCCGAACGAAGTCCAGTTACAACAGCCACTAACATCCCGAACGAAGTCCAGTTACAACAACCACTAACATCCAGAACGAAGTCCAGTTACAACAGCCACTAACATCCCGAACGAAGCCCAGTTGCAATAGCCACTAACATCCTGAACGAAGTCCAGTTACAACAACCACTAACATCCCGAACAAAGTCCAGCAACCAAAGGGCTGTCACATTCCAAAACCAAGCTATAAAGCCACAGCATTTACTCGAGTTTCTGTGGAATATGAGAGTTTGTTACACAGTTTCAGTAAATTTGAATGATTCTCACACACTTTCTGTGGCAGATTAGATATCTCACAGTTACGCTAGAAGATGAGTGGTTCTCCCACTGTTTCTAGAAATGTTCTCACAAATTGGGCAAATGAGCTTTGCTGAGAGCGTGTCCGGTAACTCCAATGGGAGCAGACCGACAAGGGGACATTATCCATCTGAAGGGTTGTGCAACTTCATTTGTATGCTGGAAATATGACCAGCCGGACGGACCAGTCTAATTATTGTTGGATAAGTGGGGTGAGGGGGTGGAATAGGCCAGTAGTTTTAAAGTGAAGGACAGTTTCTCTTTAGAATATCTTTGAGTCTGTAGTCTACTGGCCGCCATAAACATGATAAATTCCAAAGGTTAGTTTATACAATTATTTATATCTAACTTAGCCACATAACCCGAACATCTAATACGTAAGTAAAGGAAGAGATATTATGAAACAAAATTGAACAAACTGTATTTCCATTGATCGAGCAATGCTGATTTTGATACATTTTATTCTAAGACAGAGGCCTAGCCAATCACTTGGATTTCACCACTGAAGCCAAAACATTGTAATCACAGCTCGAGATCTAGTCGAGAACTGGAATATTCTCCTGCAGCATTCATTTATCGGTTTGTTTCCACCGCCCACTTATTCTGTCAGTGATGGAGCTGGTCTGTATGGACTTTGGCCAAGTTCTCTGTCCCTTGTAAACATACCCCGACAAGCTTATCATCCTTTAAAATCCAACATGTAACTTCTGTCATCCTAAAAAAACTTCGGCTTACATATCGTTGCATTGTGTTCATTTGCTTTCTCACAGAGCCCTGTGGTCAGTTGCTTTCTCGCAGAGCCCTGTGGTCAGTTGCTTTCTCACAGAGCCCTATGGTCAGTTGCTTTCTCACAGAGCCCTGTGGTCAGTTGCTTTCTCACAGAGCCCTGTGGTCGGTTGCTTTCTCGCAGAGCCCTATGGTCAGTTGCTTTCTCACAGAGCCCTGTGGTCAGTTGCTTACATAATGCTGAATGATGTCAGTTGTTGCAATACAACAGCTCCCACGTAGTGGTCTACCGATATATCGGCACCGATATCAGGGTATCGGCAGTGCCGGTATCGGTGGCATGTATAGGTCCCGATATTGACGTCAACGATTATTCATAATAAGTGACATTTTGACAAAAAATTACTACAACAAAATTATATTTTTATATTTTGTTTTAGGCATATAAACAAAAAATAATAAATTTGATTAGATAGTTGTGAATCCGAATGACAATATTTATTTTAACAAATGTTGTGTGTTAATAGTTTTTGCATTACTGTTTCTACTTACTGTTTCGAAATAATGCACCCTTTTTCGATTCATCACGTGTTGTACATGGCAAATTTAAACAATAAATAAATTAATTAATAAATTTGTTTTTTTATTATAAAAGAAAGACGTAAAATGCGGTAGATCTACTTACGTAAAAATATAACACACAATAAAAGAAACATAGTTCAATTTTTGTTTCCAAATGTATGTGAGTAACATCAATCATAAAAATGTTGGTAAAAAAATATTTTTAAAAACACGTTTTTATAAAAGTGGACTTCAAAAAAGAAAATAAATGAAAACGTATAAGTTCAAGTACATTAATTTAATATGACTAAAAACGTGGGGCGAGCGCTTAAGAGGTTTTATAAATGCAGTTCACTCATTCTCTCACTTGTAACAAACGCCTATCTTTGTAGTGTATTTATAATTTAGAATGGGATTTTGAAGCACCAGCCCTTTTTTTAAAGTCATATTAAATTTATGTACTTGAACTTATAATTTTTTATTTATTTTCTACTTTTTAGTCATTTTATAAAAACGTGGTTTTTTAAAACCCTTTTTTTAACCTCTACTTTAATTTTCTTCTTTTTAGTCCACTTATAAAAAAATGGTTTTTAAAAATCTTTTCTCACCTCTATTTATTTTTATACCAGGTAAATTTTTTTAGATCTCTAGGACCATCAGAAGTGGTTTCATTTTTTATTCACTAACTGAACTCGTCTTAAACGTCGATGGCTGGCGTTAACACGGGCTGCACGTGAATGTAAACAATAGCACACGAATACAGATCATATATTAAGAGATACACTAAAAATGCATTCATTAAAATACCGTACATTCGATTTATCAGAAATTTTGATACAATGTTTTGTCATTCAAGATCTATCCGTGGTCAAATACAATGTATTGTCATTCAAGATCTATCCGTGGTCAAATACAATGTATTGTCATTCAAGATCTATCCGTGGTCAAATACAATGTATTGTCATCCAAGATCTATCCGTGGTCAAATACAATGTATTGTCATTCAAGATCTATCCGTGGTCAAATACAATGTATTGTCATCCAAGATCTATCCGTGGTAAAATTTTGAGATCTCTATGACCATCAGAAAAGGTTTAAATTTACGCTGGAAAATCTGAAAATTTGCGGACAGACAAATAGACAAACATTAAAAAAGGAACGAAAACAAGTTAATAAAAACGTGGCAATATGAAATGACACCATGTTCTGCTGCTGAATACCTAACTACATTAACATTAATCTAAGGGAATTTATGGTTGTCTCAAATTTGATGATTTTCATACCAAAAACAGAATTTAGTACTGGGGTCAGGATTATAATGTTTATTAGGATGCTTAGAGTTTAGATGCTATTCTGCAAAATCACCAAATATGACCACTGGTTTGTGAAAAAAGAAATTCGTTAAAATTATTAGCGGTGTGGGCAAAATGCATATCGGTACCGTAGACCCCTGCTCCTATCGGTACGGTAGACCCCTGCTCCTATCGGTACGGTAGACCCCTTCTCCTATCGGTACGTTAGACCCCTGTTCCTATCGATACGGTAGACCCCTGCTCCTATCGGTACGGTAGACCCCTACTCCTATCGGTACGGTAGACCCCTGCTCCTATCGGTACGATAGACCCCTACTCCTATCGGTACGTTAGACCCCTGCTCCTATTGGTACGGTAGACCACTACTCCTATCGGTACGGTAGACCCCTGCTAGTATCGGTACGGTAGACCCCTGCTCCTATCGGTACGGTAGACCCCTGCTCCTATCGGTACGGTAGACCCCTGCTCATATCGGTACGGTAGACCCCTGCTCCTATGAGCTCATAAAAACATGCACCACGCCAACATGCCCCCTACATCCTCGCACACAAACAACACTCTTAGACACACATCACTCACAATACACATTCCTATGACATCCAGACATCATTTGTTTTACACCAAGCGTGTTGGCAGCGTACCCACGCACACCACGATAACATGTTTCATACACACATGCACGCATGCAACCCTCACACTCATTCACACAGACACACGAACTACACTCACGCGCATTACACTCACTCACATGACGCTCAACTTCAGGGTTGGCTACATTAAAATATTTGGAGATGTTGTGTTGCGTCGTCCATTTATTTGTCTCCCTTGTGTTTACATGGCAGAGCAACTCCACGCCCCAAGTGTATTGCCAAATGTCCGTCTTGGAAACGATGGAGTGGCGGACGTTTCAGAAAGATCTCCCCCCCCCCATCCGCCCACAGCCTTGGTGGTCAAGCCAACGATCCTGAATCGTTAAGACGGCCCCATAAACCAGGCGTCACGTGACATTGAACACTTGGCGCCGTTTAATAGGGCCTCACCCCGAGACCAGTTGGGACGTTGGGAAAACCTCAAGCGTATCCTTAGAGTCTGCCCATAAATCTTGACGAGATTCCTTTCCATTGTACACACATCGTGGTGCCCGAAAAAAACAACGTTTATATAAATAGGCTGTGATATGGAGATGTGGAAGAAAAGTGGTGGAGGGGGGTTGACAGTCAAGAATAACGTGTTTTATTTATGACAAAGGTTCTTATGCTTATTTTGTGTTAGTGTAACCCAAAGTCATTAAAAAGAAAACTGTTATTAGGTTCGTATTTCTTAAAGAACAGTTTGATGTTCTATTGAGTCCCATGTTATATACTGTAAAAATAGCGAAAGAATCCCTGGTCCCTAATGACCAGCACGAAAGAATCCCTGGTCCCTAATGACCAGCACGAAAGAATCCCTGGTCCCTAATGACCAGCACGAAAGAATCCCTGATCCCTAATGACCAGCACGAAAGAATCCCTGGTCCCTAATGACCAGCACAAGGTTGTGGGCACTTGGACGTTAGTGGTTAAGGGGTAAGGGATGGGAAACAATAATAAACATCTAAATCATAATATTATCCTCTGCGTCCCATTCACAATTCGGTAAAAACATGTCACATTTGCCCAAGATACAAATCATTTGCTCTAGTAAATTATACGATAGCTTTATGTGTAGAATAAATGAATGTGTCTTGGCTCTGTCGCTAGCACGCTGATACAGTGAGTATTTGTGAGGTTATCTGCGGTGATTGGCTTGACCTCTTCCTGTGCACGGGAGACATAAACAAACCTCACACAAACCAAACAATTGCATAAAGAAAGGACACACACGAACCACAAAAAATACATATACAAACAACAAACAATTAGACATACAAATCATAAACAAGCCTCACATAAAAGAGAAAATCCAATCAGAGTCAGATATTGGATGCTCATGGGGTGGGGGGGATAGACTATTGGTTTCTCTATACTGCCCTGCGGTGAACCGCCCCTCCTTGTCTTTGGTGAACCGCCCCTCATTGTCTGGGGTGAACTGCCCCCCACTCTATGCCCGCGGTGAACCGCCCCTCATTGTCTGGGGTGAATCCCCCCTCATGGCCTGGGGTGAATCCCCCCTCATGGCCTGGGGTGAATCCCCCCTCATGGCCTGGGGTGAATCCCCATCCTTGTCTTGGGATGAGCCGTTACCTCTCATCCCTTTTGAGGGGAGGGTGAGCACTCCTTTGGGCTGCCCTCCAAGGGTTGCTGAAGCGGGTTATCGGTACTAGAAAGAGTTAGGCTTACCGAGATCGGATAAGGGTTAAGGTTACTTAAAACGGGTTAAGGTTTGGTTATTTTGGTAATAATTCTATAAGTTCGTGTCAACGCCAACTACCCTTGTTACACCCTCGAGCTATGTCAAGATGTATTTGTTTCTTTTGTGTGTGTATCTCGTACACTGAATGGCTTACAAGAGAAACTCAGGCATCGCGTGCTGATCAGGGCCTTAGACGTGGTGCCAAAGATTATTGATAAGAGAATTGTATTGTTGCTGAAATCTGCTGGAGGAAAGCTCTCGATTTCTGGCTAGTTATCTGTAAGAGGTGAGGGACAGCTAGGGGGAAAGAAAACTGTAAAACATAGAGGGCATGGGCGAGTTTGAAAAAAAGGGCATTAGAAATTATTTTGACTATAAGTTTTCCTCTGTAAAAAATATTTTTAAAATTTTATTTTTTGAAAACGGAAATTGAGCTGTGACCCGTAGCCCCAGTAAACATGAATGTGAATTAGTTTTAGTCTGTGGTAAGATAACAAGTGACGTCTGGGATAACATAACTCACGAATTCTGATTGAAGATAACTCTAAAATACTCCGGTAGGAAAACTAATGAATTCGTAGTGTACGATACTCTGGAACTTTTATTTTTTAAAATTTTAATGCAACATTTCCACCATATTTTAGTTCTAATTTTTAACTTCCAAAGACATTGATTTTTTTTCACACCACATCCAATTAAATATGATTATCCACTTTATTTATCCGCTAGAATATATGATTAAATATAATTATCCACCTTATCCACTAAAATGCGATTGCATACCTTATCCACTAAAATATGATGGTTCGTTCACCTTATCCACTAAAATATGATGGTCGTTCACCTTATCCACTAAAATATTATTGTTCGTTCACCTTATCCACTAAAATATTGTTCGTTCACCTTATCCACTAAAATATTATTGTTCGTTCACCTTATCCACTAAAATATGATTGTTCGTTTACCTTATCCACTAAAATATGATTGTTCGTTCACCTTATCCACTAAAATATGATTGTTCATCTCATCCACTTGTAGAAATCTCCCAATGACGCAGCGACCAACAAAATTCTATAGTAACCGAATAGTAACATGACAATGATAACACCGTAACACAAGGGTAACATGACATGTCCGGTTGATGAGAGGTGGTCGCCTTTCCGGCATACAATCCAATTGGACCGAGCAGGGGTCCAGCAGCTGTCAAATCCAATAAGACTGGTCCTACTCTTCTGTGTCCTGGCCTGGGTGATGAACTCAAGGCCAATAGTGGTGAGGGAATGTGATGAATCCAATCTCCCCACTGGTGGGGTGTGGGGTTGGGGTTTGGGGTTGGGGTTGGGGTTTGGTGGAGGGGGGTGCTGAGAGGAGTTGGATGTCTTACAAGTAAAATATACGTTACCACAGCTATTACCATATTTAACTTCAAGTTCTCTGTAATGACAACATATGGTGTCTACCACTATTGGCGACCTCTGACCATGTTTTACTTCAAGTTCACTGTTGTGACTTCTGCATTTTTGGCATTGAATGCTTCATACTGATATATTTTATTATATTACTAGTGTATTAGCCGTCAAAAATAACGGTAGTTTTCAAAATAGATATATTTCAGTTTTTGTAATTTTCCCTTTTGCCTGAAAGCCGTGTATAGTAAATAATCAGAAAATGTAGAAAGAGAGAAAAATTAAATTCCACTTCCATATTGAACAATTTTATACGGACGTTTGAAAATACATATTTTTGCAGCATTTTTTTTCAAGGCTTTTTTTAGCGCTGCGCTTTCTAAAATGTAGCGTTACGAACGGACAGAGCAAATTATATATTTTGATTATAAATACAAATCTATAAATATATGTAAAATGAGAAAACCTCCAATATATCAGTTTGCATGAATAATAATGATAAAGTCATGATAATAGCATGATAATAGCATGCATAGCGAAATACACACATCATAAAGTGATACTGCAACAAAGAAGTTTCAAGTGCGAAGTATTCACTAATTATTGCTGAGCAGTCAGCCAGACGTTAATTTGAGGCATTGAATAGTGTGCACCAATTATGACTGCACCAATAATACAGCACAGTGCGTTAAAAGTAAATGATGTGACTGTAATGTGATCCACATCAAGCACATCTGTGATTTGAAGCCGTTTAAGCTTCATTGATGATTATGACTTGTCAGTTTATTCGCAATATTTCATACATTATTATGTAAAAACATAAAATGGAGTTGTTGTTTTTTACACACGTTAATAACAAAGAACTATTTATTGTGCATGAAACGTAGTTAGAAAATTGTATCATATTAATGTATTTTGCAAAATCCTCGCTCGTAAAGAATGATCAACCTCGTATTGGAATTACTAACCTGGTTTAGGAATAACTTATTTTTTATTGGATTTGCACGTTTCTAATGTGAGTACTGACCTGTATGACGTAAGAGTCCCAATTGTAGGGAAAAGGCTCCATATAATTAGAATTGTTGTCCATATAGGGACAGTAGCAAACGCTTAGATTCTACTCAATATTTTGGGGGATATCATTTTTTTAACAACATAATAACACTGGTTAGAGACTCCTCAATTTTGTTAAAAAGGTGATATTATGAGTTTATAGAGACTATATATCTTTACATATGTAGCACACGTCCAAATATAAATGTTGATATATGAAGTGTGGTAAACATCAATTATATTCTTACATATTATCTAACGTGGCGATAAAAATAGTCAGCAGTTCTTGTCACATTAAAGCCTATGTCAGTTGGGAAAACATCTTATGGTCTACATACAAGGATCTGTATTACATTGACATATGTTGGGAATGTGAAACTAAATTATTGCATACGGCTAGATATGAAGAACAATGTTATAGTACAATAGGTAGATCAATGTTATAGTACAATATGTAAATCAATGTTATAGTACAATATGAAGATCAATGTTATAGTACAATATGTAGATCAATGTTATAGTACAATATGTAGATCAATGTTATAGTACAATATGGAGATCAATGTTATAGTACAATATGTAGATCAATGTTATAGTACAATATGAACCAAATATAAAACTACCGTAGGGTCAAGATAATAAGATCTATGTTATACTTAAAAAATCTGTAGCTAATGTGGAACTGACTTATGGTCCAGATAACGATATCAATGTTACTTACAATTTGTTGCAATTGTGCTCCACTTATAATTCATTTAACTAAATCGAAGTACTAGACATATGGGGAATTCCACACACCACACATAACATATCTGTCTTCATTCACACCCTTTGTAGAACACAAATAAAGGAACACTTTCGATGTCGTCTTGAAGTTGATAGACTGTCATAATATGTCGGAAATCTATTAATAGAAAAATTGGGGTCATTTTTCTTTTTTTTTTTTTTTTGGGGGGGGGGGGACGAATTTTATCAAAATTTAATAAAAGATATGAGTCAATATTTAAATATCTTATCAGCTATCTGTTAATTCTTCGTTAACTTAAGACAGCTTATTGAACTTTAAAAAACCCACCATTTTTGTAATTTTACTATGCTAAAATTTTTGAGAACTTATTGATTCGACTGTACTTATGCTTCAAAACATTTTTCCACTTTTAAATGTAATCTAAAAATAGGACATTACTCATTGAGTTATGACGTTTTCCGTTTTTAGAAATGACAAGCCCTATATCTTGTGTTCATCTTAAACCTTGCAAACTTGCGTTAGCTTTATTTTTGTGTGTGTCTGTTTACGTCCTGTGTGGTAAAGTTTTTTTGTTTTTTGTTTGGTTGAAAATCTGTTCTTTAAAAAATTTGTTGATGATTGTTTCAGTGTTTAAGTCATATTAAACGTTGCCCCCCGCCCCTCCCTTACCCATGCCCAGCTATATAACACTCCAAAAAACTACATCATTATTTTATTCACTTTCTGTGGGTTTGTAACTTGTAACACCATGGGTCATCTTATTCTCTATCTTTGTGTTTGTAACACCATCCCTCATCTTTTTGTCTGTCTTTGTGTTTGTAACACCATTGGTCATCTTATTCTCTATCTTTGTGTTTGTAACACCATTGGTCATCTTATTCTCTATCTTTGTGTTTGTAACACCATTGGTCATCTTAGTCACTATCTTTGTGTTTGTAACACCATTGGTCATCTTATTCTCTATCTTTGTGTTTGTAACACCATTGGTCATCTTATTCTCTATCTTTGTGTTTGTAACACCATTGGTCATCTTATTCTCTATATTTGTGTTTGTAACACCATCTCTCATCTTATACTCTACCTTTGTGTTTGTAACACCATCCCTCATCTTTTTGTCTGTCTTTGTGTTTGTAACACCATCGCTTGGTCATCGTGCTCATAATTGTTTTCCGTTTACGAATTCTACGCCCCTGAATAAATTTCTGTCATCTGGTTACCCGTGTCAGATGATAGTTATAGGCGCCAAGCCGTGTCATTTTTCTCTCGTTTATTTGATAGACCTGTGATCAAAGCCAAGCTTTAATAGACTCCCAACACGTGCGTATTTTCTCTTAGAAATCGACACCTTTATTGATTAGTTCAAACAGTGGAACTGTGTCAACAAACAGCCGATAGCCAGGTAAAACAAAAACAGCAACATATCCAATGGCTGGTTAAATTCAAAACAGCAACACAACCAATGGCTGGTTAAATTAAATACAGCAACACAACCAATGGTCGGTTAAGTTAACAGTAATTGCACGACCACAGCTCATAAATGAAAAACAAAGCCAAGTAAATGACTAAATTACTAATAACAACAAACAACTAATAGCCGCGAAATATTGTAGAAGAAAAAAAAAACACCAAAAAAAAAAACAACAACAAAACAAACAACAACTAATAGCCAAGTAAATTTGAAATAACAACAAACAACTAATAGCCAAGTAAATTAGAAATAACAACAAACAACTAATAGCCAAGTAAATTTGAAATAACAACAAACAACTAATAGCCAAGTAAATTAGAAATAATAACAGACGGTCGATAGCCAGGTAACACAAGAACAAAAAATAAACAGTTCACTGTATTTAAGAGCGAGATATAGACTTTCCAGCTAAAGTGGAACACAGATTTCTTCGGCTATAGTGTGTCTTATTAGGCTCGTCTTATAAAGTGATTGTTTACATTCTGTCTCCGTCCCGCCAAGTACAGACATGCCTGGCGTAACCTAACCCCACAGACTGTAGCGTTATAGAGAGGGTATCTTATTTGAAAACCATGTTTCCTGTCGGATGTGGATAAATCTAATGGGAGCATGAGATAATCACATAAATGAACATGATGAAGCCCCCCCCCCTTTTTTTTTTTCAAGGCTTAAATCGCTATAGTCAACATTTAACTAAATTCACTGTGGTCATTTGTGCGTACGTGTGTGCCTGTGTGTGTATGCGTGTGTCTGCGTGTGTGCCTGTGTGTGTCTGCGTGTGAGTCTGCGTGTGTGTCTGCGTGTGTGTCTGTGTGTGTCCGCGTGTGTGTTTGCGTTAGTGGCTTATCTCACTTTTAAAGCCAGACTTCTTTTATACTAAGTATAGTTGACTTGTGGTCGAATGGCATGGGCGCTCGGCTGGAGTACCGATGGTCACGGATTCGAATCCATATGATTTGTTCCCTGGGGCCTAGGGCGTACCTAAGCTCATCAAACTTCTAACACTTGTTAGGAAAATAAAGGCGGGTGGTTAATACGTGAAACCCTCATAGCCGTGGTCTGTGAACAAGGCATCACTTGCCACCAGCATGGTCTGTGGACGCAATAATTTTCAGTATAGTAGGATCGTCTGTATAGATAAGACAAGACGACTCACTCCTGCCAACGGTAGCCTGTATATTTACTTTCCAAATAATATGTTTGAATAATATTATTGGAGTGAAGCACTAGGGTGGGGCACTAGTTTGATCAATTCTATCCACCCTCTCCCCAACTTTCCACACCCATGCAGTTATGTTTGATATTTTGCCTGTAATGTCCCCGGCCCATTTGACCGCACCTTCAATCAAACGCCCGGTTTATTCTCTGTTTTAGAGTATAATAGGACAAAGACTGTAATGTCCCCGGCCCATTTGACCGCACCTTCAATCAAACGCCCGGTTTATTCTCTGTTTTAGAGTGTAATAGGACAAAGACTGTAATGTCCCCGGCCCATTTGACCGCACCTTCAATCAAATGCCCGGTTTATTATCTGTTTTAGAGTATAATAGGACAAAGACTGTAATGTCCCCGGCCCATTTGACCGCACCTTCAATCAAACGCCCGGTTTATTCTCTGTTTTAGAGTATAATAGGACAAAGAAATGTGTGGATTTGATTCATGTCACCGGCCCATTCACTAGCCGCCTTTCTGTCTTACCATTTGTTACATCCGACTGACAGAACCTTTTGCTATTCAATTATTCAACTTCGGGCACTATGCTCGTCAATTGACTCCAAGACGTGCTTGAATAGTTCATTAGAGTTTAACATGCGCCATGTTTCCAGTTGATCGACGATAGGGCGCTGTTTCCATTTGAACTGCGATAGGGCGTTGCTTCCATTTGAACTGCGATAGGGCGTTGCTTCCATTTGAACTGCGATAGGGCGTTGCTTCCATTTGAACTGCGAAAGGGCGTTGCTTCCATTTGAACTGCGATAGGGCGTTGCTTCCATTTGAACAGCGATAGGGCGTTGCTTCCATCTGAAAAGCCATAGGGCGCTGCTCCCATTTGAACAGCGATAGGGCGTTGCTCCCATTTTAACAGTGATACGGCGCTGCATCCATTTGAACAGCAATAGGGCGTTGCTCCCATTTTAACAGTGATAGGGCGCTGCATCCATTTGAACAGCAATAGGGCGTTGCTCCCATTTGAACAGTGATAGGGTGCTGCATCCATTTGAACAGCAATAGGGCGTTGCTCCCATTTGAACAGTGATAGGGCGCTGCATCCATTTCAACTGATATTGGGCTCTGTTTAAAAACAACAACACATTACAATGGAGCCAACGTTGTCAGTTGTGTTGAGTCAAATTGCTCAAATTCTTTAAGATTTATCCATTCAGTGCCTGGAACCCAGGAGACAAACTGTTTTCCGTAAATCTGAATGTTTGTAGTCTTGAATTGTTTATTAGTTTTATATCTTCACTAACACTCATATACATTTATTTAGGGATTCAGTATTTGGCGAAATTGGTTAAGTCGCGGTAATTCCATGGCCCCCAAATTTTGTGACGTAACTCAACAAATTCGTTTTGCTGCTATGCAAGAAATAAGGACGAACAACTTTTTTGTTTACGTATGCACGTGTAAGATTACTAGGAAAATAATAGTAATAGGTCTACCAGCAAAAATTATGATGGTAACAATATAAATTCTCGCGGTAGCGCGCTGGACTTCCGAACCGAGGCAAAGAGAGTCATGGGTTCTAGCCTCTGTGCTTCAAGGCCCAGGGGCATTGTGCTAGCCACACAATCCCATACTCGTTAGTGATGGCTCAATTGAATTTGTGAACGTTATTTCACTTTCCTATAGGCCTTCATTATCTGAAAAGGGGTTATTATTATTATTATTATTATTAAATTGGAAGAAATATAAAGAAATAGTTTCTTAAAATTTAATCGAATTTTAAAAACTCAAACTAATTTTAATCGATTAAAATTTTTAATCTTTAATCCATTAATGATTCATTAAATTCCGCTGCCCTAATTAATACTATTAAGTGTGTTAGGGAACGATTAAATATATGCATGCAGAAATATTTACTCTCAACATAACGTTAAACATTCATTTGTTAAAAGTAATAAATAATTATTAAAACTAATAAGAAAATTAGTGTTTAAAATTTTTTTCAAGTCATGTTATCGCTTATAATAATTCTAATAAATTGATAGCTGATATAGCGCTGTATCCCAGCAAGGAGTCGGGCTTTCAGCGCCTTACATGGACTATTATACATACACTAGGGTATCACCCGTCATAAATGACGGAAGTTTTAAAAATAAATATATTTCAGCTTCAATCTCTTAATTTTGAACAAATGTTCATCAGAAAAAAATCATGTTAAGCCTGGTCCCTTTTTGGACTCAGGACGTGTTAGCGCATTTTCGTATTATGTATCAGTACTTATGTTAGATATCAGCATTATGTAGTTATCAGTAATTGTGTTTAGATTTTAGACATATTTTTATGAATTTTCTTGTGTAATGAATATACTTGAAATTTTTTTTATTTAAAAGTCATTTCTTTACATTTAAAATTTTTTTATTTTCTCTTTAATCTAACTACAAGTGGTTTGTGGTCACTGAAATAGGACTCATAAATGAAACATTCTAAATTGTAATCAGCTAATCGCCCAAATACTCCGTCAATTATTGTTTGATAGATCGTGGTTGCCAATCTTGTTGAAAGTAGTTAAATGTTGAAGTTTGTTTCGAAAAAGTTTTCAATTTCTGCCCCTGGGCCGCTAAGATCTTGATTGAAGTCACCACAAATGATGACGTAAAACTCTCTAAACTTTTACACATATTCTAATGACGTCAACAAAAAAAACCAACAGAAAGTAAAAACTCTTCAATGCTTGAAAAACGATGTATTCGACTTCCGGCAATGGCGGCCGTTGCCTGCGCCAGTGTTATCTCTCGATTCGCAATGTTTTTTGGTAGTTTTAACGGTTTTTTTTTTAACGGATCGAGTAACTGAGTGTTGATGCACAAATGGCAGGTCAGGACATACAAAAAACATATATACATCATGGGTCTAGGACTTATGGTTGCTGAGATCTAGGGTGATGACAGACGGACGGACGGGCGGACAAAACGGGTGCAATAGCGCATTCGACTTCTCGAAAATGCGCTAAAAATCAATATATAAGCTATGGGCAATTTATGAAATTTTCAGTTTAATGACGTCATAAATCTAATTTATTTTATAATTTTTTGTCTTAACTTATTCATTTATTTCCAGTAAAAATTTTAATCATTTTTGGGTCGCTGGTTTCTAAAATTAGTAGCGTCATCGGGACATAAATTGCAACTTATATATTTTTGTTGAGTATTTTTGGTGCGCAGCTATCTAAAAATAGTAGTGTGACGGACGTTACATTGAGAATTATATATTATATATACATACATTAATTAGATAAACGTTTAGAACAGATCATAATAACCATGTACAGTACAATACGTTACACATCAGCTACGTTAATCATTAAAAAGAAATATTGTTTTATTAATTTTTGAAACTTTTGGAAAGATGCGTCTTCAGTGCAGACTAGAGGAACTTAGTAGTTGAAATACTTCGGATGTGTAATGGAAGAGAATCCCACTGTTTTGCTGCACAAAAAGAGAATGACCTTTCTCCAAATGTTTTATCTCGATTCAAGTATAATTTTTGCCTACCTTGAAACTTCCTTTGTTTTTTTTATATTAGAATTTTCCTGTTAATAAGTCGTCGTGTGAAAAATAAGAAAAGGATTTGGGAATTGGTGGTATGTGGGGAGACCACTCAAAGTAGAGATTAAAAGTTGTAAAGGCGAGAGGGCAGTGCGCTAAGACGACACGTAGTGACCATTCGAAATGACCCCACTCAGTGTTGTGTCACTAAGCCTAACACTAAACGATTTGGTGGGGGAGGGGGGGGCTAACCAAAACACTTAACAACTAATGTTATATCGCTAAAAAAAACACTAAACCATGTGTTGTCGCGAACCCTAACCCTAAACAATATAATGTCGTTTCTGTTGTAAAGAAGTTCAAATAAAAACTGAACTTTCCCTTGACTTAACCCCTCCCCCATCTCTTGACTCACCCCTCCCCCCAAGTCCCCACAATCCACTGTCCTACTTATATACTATAAGGTTGAACACATTTCGTCTGTAGGGGGTCGCTGAATGGCTTTTCTTCTCTCGGCCACAGCTCGTGATGTTGCTGACAATGTTTCATTGTGGTGGAGTCCGTGCAGCTCTAGGAGCTCACCCATTGTTAGCCGAGTGTCTCGTATCACGAGCCGGTCTCCATCACGCAGCTCGAGGATTTGCCGAGTATCCTAGCGGCACGCGCGGGGTGTCTCTTTTGTTGATCATATCGATCTAACAAATATTTCACACCCCCTCCCTCGGTCAACTACCTTATTTTGGTATAAAAATTAAGTTTACTATGCTGGTGCGCATGCGTGCCGGAATGAGACTCAAGGCTTATCTTCTAACCAATGTTTCCATTATAGAAAGTACATGTTTGTATCTCTTCTATACAACTACTGTCTACTAAGGCTCATGTTTTCCATCCAATATTGCTTTCATAGGGTTCTTCATTTCTATAACCGGAAAACGTCATATCTCATTTCGTAATGTTCTTTTTTTAGATTACATTTTAGCGAAACAAAGTTTTAAGGCATAAATACAGTCAAATCACTATGTTCTCAAAATTGTTTGCTTAGTAAAGTTACGAAATTGTTTTTTATTTTGCAAGAACAATAAGCTGTCTTAAATTAACAAAAAATTAAAAATTAGCTGATAAGATCAATCATTCTCTATATACCTACATTCACGCATTGACTCGTATCTTTTATTAGTTTTTTAATGAATTTGTCCTTACAAAAGATAAATTTAGATATAATATTTCTATGAATAGATTTCCCCCATATTATGAACATCCCTATAGAAAGCAAGCAAATACTTTATAGGTCTATTATTCTTTTTCAAGTCAATATTTCTATTGTAGAAGGTGCAAATCCTTTTTGTCTCGTATTTTCCAAACAATAATTCTAATCTAGAAAGTACACAGCTAATGTCTAATTATATGTCTGAGTCCAAACGCAGACATCCGTTTGTCTCAGTTCGTCAAAGATACGTTCATATAAACCGGGCATAACTTTGCATTTTTGGATTAATTTTAGGTGACATTAGTTAGTTTGATACTTGTGCTGCTTTATTTATTCTTTAGAGATAGTTTTGTATGAAAAGTTTCTGCCTTTTTTCGTGGGGGGGGGGGGGGGTGCATTTTCACGATCCAAAGCCATGAATCGTCGTTTAATTTTCTGCATTAATCCTGTCCTTGACCTTGACACTGACAATAGTGTGATTTGTTATCTTAGTTTCCACCTACATCATCTCTATTGGACAAACTAACCCTGTCCTTGACCTTGACACTGACCTACCATGTGTGTCATTTGTTCTCTGTGTCCAGCTACATCATCTCTATTGGACAAACTAACCCTGTCCTTGACCTTGACACTGACCTACCAAGTGTGTCATTTGTTCTCTCAGTGTCCAGCTACATCATCTCTATTGGACAAACTAACCCTGTCCTTGATCTTGACACGGAGATATTCCAGCTGTTGCAGTTTTAACATAAACAAAAAAATCGACCTGACGCAATTTTTGTTTCATCATCAGTCGCAGTTTCAAACATCTGACCTGTTATTAGAACGCAACATGCTTACTGTCATTTCTGTCATTGTCATCTTTCCATAAAGTTAACGTCACAAGCTGTAGGCAAGAGTAAGTCACCTAGGGTGTGGGGTGGGGAAAGGGGTCTCCGATTTGTTATTTAAAAATTGGGAGACATTTCTCCTGGGGAAGTTCAACTCAAAAAAGGGGAGGGCGGAGTTATAGTTCTTGGCGAGGTCAACTCAAAGAGGTGGGGCTTCTTGGGGAGGCCAACTCAAAGAGGTGGGGAGTTACTCTTCTTGGCGAGGTCAACTCAAAGAGGTGGGACTTCTTGGGGAGGCCAACTCAAAGAGGTGGGACTTCTTGGGGAGGCCAACTCAAAGAGGTGGGGCTTCTTGGGGAGGCCAACTCAAAGAGGTGGGACTTCTTGGGGAGGCCAACTCAAAGAGGTGGGACTTCTTGGGGAGGCCAACTCAAAGAGGTGGGACTTCTTGGGGAGGGCAACTCAAAGAGGTGGGACTTCTTGGGGAGGCCAACTCAAAGAGGTGGGGAGTTACTCTTCTTGGCGAGGTCAACTCAAAGAGGTGGGACTTCTTGGGGAGGCCAACTCAAAGAGGTGGGACTTCTTGGGGAGGCCAACTCAAAGAGGTGGGACTTCTTGGGGAGGTCAACTCAAAGAGGTGGGGCTTCTTGGGGAGGCCAACTCAAAGAGGTGGGGAGTTACTCTTCTTGGCGAGGTCAACTCAAAGAGGTGGGACTTCTTGGGGAGGCCAACTCAAAGAGGTGGGACTTCTTGGGGAGGCCAACTCAAAGAGGTGGGACTTCTTGGGGAGGCCAACTCAAAGAGGTGGTGGGGTGGGCTCCACTCTTCTAAATGAGATCAATCCTGGGGTAAAGAACCCCCTCCCAAAGATGTCACGAGGCAGACATCCTGGAGTGCTGGGGCGTGATCAAAAACTCCCGCCACAATGAGCTGCCAGTAAGACTAATTAACCGACAGCTATTTCAACATAAAGAAACAAAACAAGTAACATTTTAAAATAATAACTTTTCATTAATTTCACGTGAAGCAATAAACAAATAAGTTGATTTTGTCAGTCTTCTACAACTCATCACCCCTCCCTCTGATCTTCCTGTCCACTCCGCATTTACCCTCTTCCTAATCTACCACCCCTCTTTCATTTACCCTCTAATTTTTCATCTATCACCCCTCTCTCATTTACCCTCTAATTCTCATCTATAACCCCTCTCTCATTTACCCTCTAATTTTTCATCTAT
>MUZC01000837.1:3678-13755 GCA_002072015.1 Radix auricularia | reverse complement strand
CCGCCCTTCCCATTACCATTCATCTTTCGCCGTAACCGTTACAACCTTGCTTGCTAGCAATGTTTACATATAGACAGGTTTGAGTTCTTGATGGCCAGGATAAGGTAACTCCCCCCTAGCCCCAAATTAGTCGTTTTACAATGCAGGGAATATCTGATACTAATCGACTATGCGCCCCCCCCCCCCGGGTCCTTCATCCGTTCCAAAAGTATATAACGATCCTGCATGACAAATAGGATCAGGGACTCCTCCCCCACCCTCTCCGGGATCATCTAAACTGTAGCATGTGATCTCCATACTTGAGTAGAGCAGACATGGGTGTGTGCCTCAGGAACTGAGATGAATATTTCAACAAACTGCTACGTCATCGTGTCGTCGTCTGCTGGTTGTGGTAAAAGTACACAGGGAAATAAAGGACGACGGCTGCTGAACTCTTTCTCCTATTATCTTTTTCCCCCCACGTGACAATGCGTTCGTTCTCTTGAACCCACCAAGGTCTCCGCGCTAGAGAAAGTTCTGGATAATTTTATTGTCTACAGTTACAGGGTTTACATTGAATTTGTGTCTCGTCTCATAACTAACACATCGGTTCCCAAACGTTCTGAATCGCGCAGCCCAATAAGAATGCTTTTTTAAAATAGTGAATTGCTTTGGGACAGGGGCGCATTAAGACTGCATGGGGCCCCAGGCTGCAATCAAACGGGGGCCCTATCCAGCCAGCGTAACTAAATATTAATAATGTAGAAAAAAAAAACGAACACGAAGAACTAACTGTTTGAAGTGTTCGCGGTATGTTACAATTGAGTGTGAAAAGAAAAACTTTATATTCCACTGCTGGGAATCGAACCCGACACCGCTTGCATCACGAGCATATACTCTTTCCACGCGGCAAGCGGAGCTTTTCTAAACTAAGAAATTTTAAAAATATAAAGTATATTTTCTACCACGTTCTCTAAGTGAGCCAATTAAATCAAGTTTTTCAATTATTTAGATTATCAGGTCCGAATCGTGATCAGTTGTATAGATAATATTCATAAATTTATTTAATTTTTTTTATTTTCAAGGGTTCGTGCAAAAATTTGTCGTACACTTTTATTATAAAATATAAAAAGTTTGGGGGCCCCCAAACAATCGGGGGCCCCTGGCTTTAGCCCGTTCAGCCCCCCCCCCTTAATCCGTCATAGCCTTACAAGTTTCATATCCATTTATTTTAAAATGATGTATTTCCGGTAGGGATGGGGTTGGGTGACGCCCCTGAGAAGCGGAACACGTGTTGTCAAACACCAATCGTTAACGGTGGCCAACAGACGCACACCGCTCTTGTCATTCTGGAGTTCGATTAACGGTAAAATGTATTCCACGATTGCCTTAATTAAACAGCAATCGAGGTCTAAGGGAAAATCGTGTTTTATTTTATGGTTGTTTTTAAAGTACATCTTCTTAATATTTATCGCTATGAAAGTACTTACTTATTATCAAACATAACATAATTATGTCTGCAACTTAAATTGAACGTATTCAAACAAAACGAGTTCATATTGAATTTGGTTTGTAGAATATTTAGACAAGTATGTTTAAACAATAAATAATAACATTGCTTGAAAGCGTGACAAGAGCGGCTGTGTTTGCATATGGGTTGTGTCCTGCGTGCAGTGTTGCGAA
This sequence comes from Radix auricularia, assembly GCA_002072015.1. Classification (NCBI taxonomy): domain Eukaryota; kingdom Metazoa; phylum Mollusca; class Gastropoda; family Lymnaeidae; genus Radix; species Radix auricularia. The sequence goes on along the minus strand of MUZC01000837.1, from coordinate 12,093 downwards.
GTCTAAGTGCCAGAATTTCCCAGGCAGGAGTAAAAAAAATTCCCATATTGCGCTAAAAATTCCCACAGGCATTAAAAACTTGGGAAAAAACCTGAAAAGTGGCAACTTCAATTAAATGCTTTAGCATTTATTTTAATGACTCCAAATTAAAAATAATAAATATTTATGCATTTTTAAGGCAATTTTTAATAGAGCCCTTTTAATTTTTATTTAATCTGTACGTTTTTATTTAACAACTTGGCTACAAAGCCAAAATATAGATTATTTTTTTAAATTTTAACATTATGAAGTTTAAAAAATGTTATTTGGATACTCTTGTAACTTGTAATTTAAATTTGTCTGTGATTCACTGTGATTGATAAAAATATTTTTTAAAAAAATGAATGCTTTGAAATTTATTAATAATAAATCCATCATACAAGGTTACATAGATTTACATAGTATTAATGATTTGGTCATTTATATGTAACAAACATTTTAGGATGATTCGGGCTCAGACTAATTAATAATATTATTTAATAGTAATACATTTATACAATCTGACTGTAAACAGTTTACTGTCAGTGTGTCAGTGACAATGTTGGGAAAAACCTAGCAAAAACGTCAGGAAAAAAAACTAGATCCGAAATAAAAAACCTAGACACGCTAGAAATAAACAAAGATGACGTCAAAGAGCAACAACAAAAAAAAGTATTTCTTATTTGAAAATGAGCATGTTTCAAATTATTTTATTTTCATTCAAAAATTGTCAATCTAAAAAATTCCCATATTTTAGGCAAAATGCTTATAAATTACAAAATTCCCATTTTTAAAAATTTGGCTAAAAAATTCCCACGATTCGGGAAATTCCCCTCGACTTCGCATCACTGCCTGCGTGCCGGAGGAGTTGTTTGTAATGGGAACTCATAGTGACAGTGTAAGGTCTGAGTGTTAACTCATAGTGACAGTGTAAGGTCTGAATGTTAACTCATAGTGTGACAGTGTAAGGTCTGAGTGTTAACTCATAGTGACAGTGTAAGGTCTGAGTGTTAACTCATAGTGAAAGTGTAAGGTCTGAGTGTTAACTCATAGTGACAGTATAAGGTCTGAGTGTTAACTCATAGTGACAGTATAAGGTCTGAGTGTTAACTCATAGAGACAGTGTACGGTCTGAATGTTAACTCATAGTGACAGTGTATAGTCTGAATGTTAACTCATAGTGACAGTGTAAGGTCTGAGTGTTAACTCATAGTGACAGTGTAAGGTCTGAGTGTTAACTCATAGTGACAGTGTAAGGTCTGAATGTTAACTCATAGTGTGACAGTGTAAGGTCGGAGTGTTAACTCATAGTGACAGTGTAAGGTCTGAGTGTTAACTCATAGTGACAGTGTAAGGTCTGAGTGTTAACTCATAGTGACAGTATAAGGTCTGAGTGTTAACTCATAGTGACAGTGTAAGGTCTGAATGTTAACTCATAGTGACAGTGTAATGTCTGAATGTTAACTCATAGTGACAGTGTAAGGTCTGAGTGTTAACTCATAGTGACATTGTAAGGTCTGAATGTTAACTCATAGTGTGACAGTGTAAGGTCTGAGTGTTAACTCATAGTGATAGTGTAAGGTCTGAGTGTTAACTCATAGTGACAGTGTAAGGTCTGAATGTTAACTCATAGTGTGACAGTGTAAGGTCTGAATGTTAACTCATAGTGACAGTGTAAGGTCTGAATGTTAACACATAGTGACAGTATAAGGTCTGAATGTTAACTCATAGTGACAGTGTAAGGTCTGAATGTTAACTCATAGTGTGACAGTGTAAGGTCTGAGTGTTAACTCATAGAGACAGTGTAAGGTGTGAGTGTTAACTCATAGTGACAGTGTAAAGTCTGAGTGTTAACTCATAGTGTGACAGTGTAAGGTCTGAGTGTTAACTCATAGTGACAGTATAAGGTCTGAGTGTTAACTCATAGTGACAGTGTTAGGTCTGAGTGTTAACTCATAGTGACAGTGTAAGGTCTGAATGGAAACATATAGTTACAGTATAACGTATGAATGAAGACTAAATAAATAGAGCTAAGAAAAAGATTTTTTAAAACCACGATTTTATAAGTACTAAAAAGTAGAAATAATTTAAAATTTATGAAGTACTTGCAATTAATATGATATGAATAAAAACGTTGGGCGGTCGCTCATGAAGTGTTTGGTACAAAATTTAAAGATTTATAATTTAGAAGTCAAAAGAGAGATCTATAAGTGAGAGAGGAGGGAACTGCATATATAAAACCATCGTCACGCCTCGTCATATAAAGTTAGACCCCGCCCCCACACCAAATCTATTATATGGCCACAAAAATGTCCCCCCTCCCCAATAAAAGTCATTTTTTATTTCTAAAGCTATCATGTTTCAAATCACTTTTTTGTTATTTTATTTATCTATAGATTACACCCATTATTTCTTTCAACATTTACAATTCTTCCAAATAATCGCTAAATTCTCTGTTAGTATCAACGAAGTGATAACAGAGGCTAAAATTATCCAATTATTTTTCAAAGAACAAGTTGAGATTTTGTTTTGTGCTGTTTAGCTTAAATGGAGGTCGAATAAAATCCTTCAAGTCCTGCGGGATAACTGAAGGCATCAACTTTGGAATCCCGACTTCCTGCTATTGAATAACAACAAAATGGATAAAACCGCCTTCGTTACAACATCAACAAATTGTTTACGTTAATAATGTGTATCCCCCACTTCCTGTGGTAATCCTAGGCAATCCTGCTAAATCAAGGAAGCTCATTTTTTAACCCTTCATCTTCACATTAACGAGGCGCCGACTTAATGACGATGGCAATGAATTTAATTATATCTTGTAACATCGTAATTCGGTCTCTTTGAGAATAGACAACTTTTGGTGTCGGTGTGTTTCGTGGTCATCGGCAGCCTCAAAATGGATGCTGATGTGGCCTCTAATTGGACGCACGGACAGTCTCAGATTGGATGTATGGGAAGTCTCAGATTGGACGTAGGGGCAGTCTGAGATTGGACGTAGGTGCAGTCTCAGATTGGACGTATGGGCAGTCTCAGATTGGACGTAAGGGCAGTCTCAGATTGGACGTAGGAGAAGTCTCAGATTGGACGTATGGGCAGTCTCAGATTGGACGTACGGGCAGTCTCAGATTGGACGTAAGGGCAGTCTCAAATTGGACGTAGGGGCAGTCTCAGATTGGACGTAGGGGCAGTCTCAGATTGGACGTAGGGGCAGTCTCAGACTGGACGTATTGGCAGTCTCAGATTGGACGTTCGGGCAGTCTCAGATTGGACGTAGGTGCAGTCTCAGATTGGACGTAGGGGCAGTCTCAGACTGGACGTATGGGCAGTCTCAGACTGGACGTAGGGGCAGTCTCAGATTGGACGTACGGGCAGTCTCAGACTGGACGTAGGGGCAGTCTCAGATTGGACGTATGGGCAGTCTCAGTTTGGCAAACTATGTGAATGACTTTAGTTAACTGAAATCTGTATTTCAGTGGGCAAAATGTATTTACACGTGCCTATGGCGATGCATTTCGCATGGGGATAAAACTAGGAAGTAATGATAGGATGAGGATAAAACTAGGGAGTAATGATAGGATGTGGTAAAACTAGGGAGTAATGATAGGATGTGGTGAAACTAGGGAGTAATGATAGGATTTGGATAAAACTAGGGAGTAATGATAGGATTTGGATAAAACTAAGGAGTAATGATAGGATTTGGACAAAACTAGGGAGTAATGATAGGATTTGGATAAAACTAGGGAGTAATGATAGGATTTGGATAAAACTAGGGAGTAATGATAGGATGAGGATAAAACTAGGGAGTAATGATAGGATGTAGTAAAACTAGGGAGTAATGATAGGATTTGGATAAAACTAGGGAGTAATGATAGGATGTGGTAAAACTAGGGAGTAATGATAGGATGTGGTAAAACTAGGGAGTAATGATAGGATCTGGTAAATCTAGGGAGTAATGATAGGATTTGGATAAAACTAGGGAGTAATGATGGCATTTGAATATAACAAGGGCTTTATGAAAAGAAGGGAAGTCAAACATCCAAAGAGAATGTTGGTTGGAAAGAGACATACACCAAAGGAAAAAAAACGCTCTAAAGTCACACCAAAAAAATAAGTATAACTCGGGTAAGGAGTGAGTTTAGAAAATGCGACGTGCTATAAATAGACTATGACGTGCAAATGTTTTGGTGCGTATCTGCAGGTGCGAGTATTTAATGGTTACACTTCGTTGAGTCAGGTGCTGGTTATCATTACTTTCGGTTAGCCACGGCTCTGATATTGTCAGCTGATCAAAGTGGGAAAGTGTTAATGGTTTAAAGTGAGCCATTAGATCACTACAAAGTTGGGGTGTGCTCAGGAATTCGGTGGCATGTAAGTGTGCTGTTGGTTCAAAGGTCATGGGGTAGCGGTCGTCATTACACGCAGGTTTAAATGGTTTGAGTTGAGCATTGGGTTTAATGGTTGGGGACTGTGGGCGACGGCAACTGAGTCATTTTGGAACTAACGACCTTCTAAATGTCGGTTTGGTGGAGGGGGGAGGGGGAGTGGGCACGCTAATCCTGGGGCGTTTCGTTGTGAACCACGTCATCTTAGCTGGTTGCACTCGTGAGAGCAGGGGTGTTCAAACACGAGCACCCTACGAGTGTTTATTTTGTTTATTTAGATCCTCGAGTTTGTTCAAATATCGAATCCACTTTTATTTATGGAACCTGTCAGCTTATTTGGGTAATCGATACCTATGTGTGGGTGATGGAAGATCTGATGGTTGAAATGGACCTGAGATTGATTGAACAAATAAAAAATAGATCACGAAATGACTGCTAGACAGACCATGGATCCAATCAGTGCCACCGTACGGTAGAGCACCACGGCTAATAACACGGGAAGGAACACGGGCTAATAGCAGCGATAGTAGGTGGGCCGCGCTATTACACCGATTCTTATTTACAGAAAGCATGTTTGGCTAGGACAAATCTTACTTTGGTTTAGTTCGACTCATTGTACTTGGAGTATTCTGAGACACATCATTCAATATACGTACACACGTGGGCATGGACCATGCTATGAATGACTTGGACATATCCTGATTTGATTCATTCAATAGACTTAACGCGTGGTCATTGACTTTGGTCCACCATGGTATAAACGACTTGGAAATATCCTAAATAGCTGATAGAGCCACCAACCACCACTCTGCATAACAAATCGCTGGCGTGAGCCAACAAACCATTTGGTCTCTCGTTGTTTTATCTTGAGCATTGATCGTCGCATTGACCAACGTTATCTACATTTCTTTTGTTTGTTTCAATGTCTGCTTAAAGTTTTAAATAAATCTGCCTATTTTTACGCACGATCTATTTTAAATTGATGACAATCTATTTATACCTAGCCGTTGAATAATCGACAAAACAGCCGGGCTCCGCTATCTTTGTGATTTTGTGTTCAGCTTTAAAGTCACGGACCGAAGGGAGATAAGATCATGTGATAAAACGGAGTTTCTGTTCTTTTGTGCTAGCTTGATGTTAGGGTTAGAGTTATGGTTAGGTTTATAGTTAGGGATATACCAGGACTTATGTTATTCGTAGGGTTGTTGCTAGGGTCTTAGAACTCGTGGGCCAAAGCTGTGGTAGAGACTGTCACTGAAGGATAGGACTGCCCAGCCACACGAAGAGATGCAACCCAACCCAACGGTGATGCACCATCGTCTGTCGAGACGTAAGGATGCCGATTATTGTTCGGAGCAGGCAGAGGGCAAGGGTCTGGGGCTAGAATGAGGGTCATCGGGAGGGTTAAGTTGAGGTGTAGAGTTATGTTAGGGTTAGGGTCTATCCGATCTTATCTCTTAGCCATTACCCTATCCGATCTTATCTCTTAGCCATTACCCCATCCGATCTTGTCTCTTAGCCATTACCCTATCCGATCTTGTCTCTTAGCCATTACCCTATCGGATCTTGTCTCTCAGCCATTACCCTATCCGATCTTGTCTCTAAGCCATTACCCTATCGGATCTTGTCTCTTAGCCATTACCCCATCCGATCTTGTCTTTAAGCCACTACCCCATCCGATCTTGTGTTTTAGCCATTACCCCTTTCGATATTAATTCTGTCACTACCCGGCCCCATCAATTACCCCGCCCCCATCGCTCTCCCAGCTATTATCTCACCAAGCTTGTCTCCCAGCCACTATTATGCCCCTATCTTGTCTCCCAGCCATTATCCCGCCCCATCTTGTCTCCCAGCCATTATCGCGCCCCATCTTGTCTCCCAGCCATTATCACACCCGTGCTTGTCTTCCGGCCATTATTCCACCCCATCTTGTCTCCCAGCCATTATCACACCCTTGCTTGTCTTCCGGCCATTATTCCACCCCTTGTCTCCCAGCCATTATCACACCCTTGCTTGTCTTCCGGCCATTATTCCACCCCATCTTGTCTCCCAGCCATGTGTTCTTGCCAATCTTGTCTTTTAGCCAAATTACCTTTGATGTTTACGACCCACAATTTCATCATCATTAAACATTACTGTCATGTACAAGGCTCTGAAAGTCTCTCCATTTATTTACTCCAAAATTCCAGGAATTATACACTACTCATCAAGGTTATGAAATTCCGTATATTTCGTTACGATAAACCTTCCACAAATTGTACAAATCTAAACAATGCCATACATTTCTTCCCATTTATTTACGGTAAACCATCTATAAATTGCACGAATTAAGAATTGGACGTCGCCAAATTTTAAAGCTGTCGACACACTTCTAAGACTGTAATAAAGATTTGGAGCTGCTCAAATTCTTTCTGACAATTGACCCAAAACTTTGTTATCCAAACTATTGGTTATCTTGACCTTTAGACACTGCTTATGAGTGCAAGAATTCCTGTTCCTTACAAAATGTGCAGGCCCCTCTCTCCTTTAACTCATGTAACATGAACCTATGAATGCATGTATCTGATCATTTTCTAGCAATCCCTGACTTTAACCCAAAGACGTTCAAGGAATATTCTTGTATTTTCCTCTAAGCTACATGCCTATATCACACACTTCTTGTAGAGTCAAAGTTGAAGTGCATCAGGATGAAATTCCTAACTAAACACCGTACCAAGGGAGGTGATCGATAAGCCAGCATTATCCCCCTTTCCTGTGTGTCTAGATCCGAGGCATATTTATGTCTGTACATACTTCCGACAAACTGCGTGAGAGTGAAAGAATAGCTAAATAATCATCTATTTAGCCGTACACTACTGAAAATACTGTTGTTGGGAAGCTTTGCTTTGGTGAATGAATACACGCAAGGATGAATGACTGGGGGAAAACAGGACTGGGAAAATAAATGACTGAGGGAATGAATGGCTCTGGGGGAGGGGTGGTGTAAATGAATGCACGAAAGTGCTAGTCAATGAATGGCTCTGGGGGAGGGGTGGTGTAAATGAATGCACGAAAGTGCTAGTCAATGAATGGCTCTGGGGGAGGGGTGGTGTAAATGAATGCACGAAAGTGCTAGTCAATAAATGGCTCTGGGGGAGGGGTGGTGTAAATAAATGCACGAAAGTGCTTGTCAATGAATGGCTCTGGGGGAGGGGTGGTGTAAATGAATGCACGAAAGTGATAGTCAATGAATGGCTCTGGGGGAGGGGTGGTGTAAATAAATGCACGAAAGTGCCTGTCAATGAATGGCTCTGGGGGAGGGGTGGTGTAAATGAATGCACGAAAGTGCTAGTCAATGCATAACACGCGGAAAGAGAGAGATGATGTGACAGACGGTACAAAACCATGGTTCCAAGAATCTATGAGGAATTAACTCGCGCTGTTATCAATAACAGGAGGCCGCATTTCCCGAGCGACGGTCAGTTTTTTGGCGCCGTCTACCAAAATTGGTCTAGGAATTTTCGGGGCTCAATAAGAGGTCATCCGAAAAGTTATCCGGTGTATCTCTTGTCACATCTCCCATGTATCTCTTGTCACATCTCCAATCTATCTCTTGTCAAATCTCCCGTGTATCTCTTGTCACATCTCCAATCTATCTCTTGTCACATCTCCAATCTATCTCTTGTCAAATCTCCCGTGTATCTCTTGTCACATTCCCAATCTATCTCTTGTCAAATCTCCCGTGTATCTCTTGTGACACCTCCTGTGTTTCTCTTATCACATCTCCCATGTATCTCTTGTCACATCTCCCATGTATCTCTTGTCACATCTCCCTTGTATCTCTTGTCACATCTCCCGTGTATCTCTTGTGACACCTCCTGTGTTTCTCTTATCACATCTCCCATGTATCTCTTGTCACATCTCCCATGTATCTCTTGTCACATCTCTCATGTATCTCTTGTCACATCTCCAATCTATCTCTTGTCAAATCTCCCGTGTATCTCTTGTCACATCTCCAATCTATCTCTTGTCA
>MUZC01000836.1:264202-275541 GCA_002072015.1 Radix auricularia | reverse complement strand
GGGGGGGGGGGGGGGGGGAGTGACAAGGTCGAGACTCGAGAGTGTACACCGTACAATACAGTAGAGTTGATAATAAAAATATTTTAAAACTCACATTAAATGACGGTCATATGGTGAAGATATTATAAAATGTTAAGTTATGGCAAGTTTTTACACGGAATATAGCTTATGAAATAATTCTTCTACTTCAATGGTTTTTAAAATTTCAAAACAGTCAATGTTTAGTCAATAAATGAAATTAATCATTTCGTCAGGTTTATATCATTCATTATATCACTTTCATTTGACAGTACACGCCTTCAATGCCCCGTGTTAGGCCGTGTTGAATCATAAATTATTTATTAAATTCTTCTATATAATATTCATTTTTGAAAAGTGCTGCTAAAATGAAATAAAGTATCATTAGAAATTATTCAACAAATTCTGATGGTATGGGAAACATTTCCATTCAACTTTGAATTTCAAAACGGCAAATTCTAACTGGTTTAATACTTTTTTCAGCACATTGCACACAAAAAAAATTTTTTTTTTTAAGAAAAAAATAATAAAAAAATTAAGCCCTTGGCCATGAATGTTGTGTAAATTTTACTAGACCACGTCAAATTATAGGTAGGGTAAATAAACTTGACACTTATGACGGCTTGTATAAGACTGTGTGATGTACCAAATTTGCAAGAGGAGGGCTCAAAGATTAAATCGGCGCCACGCATTCATCGCAACATGATGATAAGCACTCCAGCGTATTGATTGACAACAAAACTTTTAAGGAACGTACATTTAGTTCAGGGAAAATATTTCCATTAAAGCATTGCACTATTCAGAGGCGTCACTAGGGTTGGTGTCACCTTGGGCGGTAGCTCCTGGTGTCACCCGGGGCGGTAGCTCAAGGTGTCACCCCTTCATGATTTAACCCATAGAACTCCTCCGAGTTTTCCAGTGCCAAATAACGGGAATATATAGAATTTTACAGTCTGGTGTCCCCCCCCCTTTGATTGTGTCACCCGGGGCGGCCCGCCCCCACCACACCCCCTGGCAACGCCACTGGCACTAATTAATACAGTGGTTCTTAACCTTTTGAATTCGAGTAGCACTTTTAATCATGATAAAAATTTGGGGAGCACCAAAATCAAGGAGTAAAAAAAACATACACATACGTACGACTTTTTTTGAAAATAAAACATTATATCATAAGAGTTTAAAATTATAACATGACAAAGACATTTTTAATAAACATAAATTTAATAAGTAAAAAAATAACATTGAGCAAAATTTAATTCAGAAAAATAAAAAGATTTAGTGTGAAACCTAAGCTTTAAATTTTGAGTTTCATAATTTCGCGGAGCACTTGCAACTACCTCGAGGAGCACCAGTGCTCCGCGGAGCACCGGTTAAAAACCACTGATTAAATACAAGAACGACCAGAACATCACTATGGATTCTTTTTTTCCCCAGCATTTTCGTGAACCAGATCTTTTCAATTAATTATGGCTACTCTGACACTTTTTCGATTTTTTCAGAATGAGAATATCAGAACTAGTGTACCCATTAATTAAGAGAAATTCAAAGAATCATTCATCTCACTATAAATTTCCCATTGCAATATTTCAACAAAAAAAAATCACTTCACAAATCTGATCACTTCACAAATTTGATCACTTTAGGCATGTGATCATTTTATTTTACGATGTTTGTAAACTAACAAAATTCCAATGCACTTCTCAACTATCGATTAATTAATTAGCCAATATCCTTCGTATCGTTTTCTTTGAAATGAATAAAAATCAACGTGGGTTCGGAAGGTTCTTGACTGAAAATTTACTCCTCTTAATTCTCATTAGGTGCTCCTAAATCAGTGGTTCATATTTAGATATCACCTCAAGGTTCTCAATAAATTTTGCTCTCGTCTATTAAAGATTTATCTTCATTGCGCATCGTTAGAAAATGTTTCGCTTAGCAAGAAACAATACAATATCCAGTAACATGTGAAAGATTTCCATTCACTTCTTTTTTCTCCCTACCATCACATCCATGCTTTCGGTATCAATTGTTTTGTGTGGCCTGAGATCTTCTGTCTATGATTTCTACTTATAAAAGACAAAGATTATACAATTGTGAGTTCATATTTGGAGGTTTTGTCTGTAAAAATAATTAACGGAAACCAATTTTCATTAAAACTGCCTCATTGACGATTGCGTCAATCATGAACGATAGCAGAATTTTCACTTCATTTATCCCATTATTTTAGATCCATCATTATGTTAGCAGGTGAAGCCCTTTTAGATTTCTCATCTGATCTTGTATGGGAAAATTTTGTACAGCATTATTTTGTCACCCCTGTTAATGCATATAAAATATAAAGTTATGTGTGTGTGTGTGTGTTTAAAACCAAAATGTTACATAAAACTGTCACAATAAATTGTATTTAGAGTTGATGGAGAGCTGTATTTTCAAAAATTTTAAAAATATTGCTTACCCTCACATGAAAATTACTTAAATTTCCTTATCAACCTCAAGTTTGGTCTTATTAAAATAGTGAAAAATTTTAATGTGATCGGTGACAATGTTATACACTTATGAAATTCCAAGACTGATCGGTGTGTGCTATGTCTTTCACTTAGATGCCTTGCCAAGAATCAGGATGGATGGAATCCGTAACGTAAGCCTTGCTTAGCAGCGAGTATGAGTAAGAATGACAGTTTGTTACAGTTTCACGATTGGGAATTAGAGATACAATTTTATGTACCAGTACTTTGAATCGTCACTGTTAATCGTTAACCTTAAGTAAGAGTGATTAAAGCATTATACTTCAAAAGTTATCTGTTCATAATTAATGTTTGTTGAGTATTCTCGTCCTCGAGGGGCATCTGTCAGGTGTTTTCCCGATATATCAATGATTATACTTGTCTTTGGCGCGATGCGCAGTGTATGAAGATTATGACGTAAATGAGTAGGGTAAAAAGCCAGTTGTTTAGAGTGAGAGATCGACGGTTGTTGTGTGTAGGAGAACCTTGTAATAGAAGTTATTAAATGTCTGAACGTTACGACGGTTTTGGTTTTATCTTGAGTTAACCTATCCTTGTGGTCTTAACAAATACCCAGACAACGACGTAACAGCATCCGCCAATCATCGTCGACGTCTGATTCCTCCAAAGGCAGAGGCGACCAACAAGAGCCCTCCAGACATCCCGATCCTTGGCCAGCCTCTCCAGTATCTTCCAGTTATGCCCAATTGTCTTAATGTCTGCCTCCAATTCTCGGCGCCGCGTGCTTCTTGGACAGCCTCTTTTTCACTTTCCCTGGGGGTTCCATTTCAGAGCTTGTCTTGTATTGGAGGCAGGTTTTCTTAGCGTATGGCCAATCCATTGCCACCGCTTCCAGAGAATCGTTTGCTCTATTGGCTTCTGCCTTGTCCAGGTTGCCGATTTTGTCAATTAATGTGTGAAAGTGGAGCAATAATATATAAGTGCCATAGTGGAAGTTTTACCCCAAATTTAATTGAAATCCATTGCTACTTTAATTGCCATTAATCTTTTCTCAGTGTGATACCACTACAAGCATCTTAATCCAACCATTAAAAACCTCTTAGTAACTCTTAGAAAAGTTAAACTAAATGTTCAAACGAAATAATGTTTCCACAAAGTCCAAAGCTTGCATTGTTGCCAGTTTCTGGTCTTTCACCTGATAAGATTATTTGCCAATCAATGTCTGGACCCTGTCTTGGACAGTGACCCATGTTCATTCATCATAAAAGTTAATAAAATATTAAATTTGTTCACCTAGTTTAATGCAAAACAAATTCAACTGTAACAATCAATTACATTTTTTTATTCTCAATTTTTACAAAAGGATTTTTTTAAAAACGTATTTAGATTATTAATCAAAATATCTTTTGAGATCATTATTAATTCAAGAAACTGCACAACAACATATGAAAGTGAATGAAAAGTTAAATTAAAAATGGAACAAAAAAAAAAGTCACTTATATTATTAACTTTTAGTTGAAGATTCTATTGGTGGGAAAAGTGGCATATATAGATTAATAAAAATTAATTACACTAAAACATTATGAACCTGAAAAAACTGTGATTTAACCTTGCAAGATTCACTAATTATTATTTAGAATAATTAATCTGTAATATAGAAACCCAACATATCAAATAAAAATCTGCTGACAAGATTAATTACAAAGAGAAATCTCTGAGTGAAATGCCTCACAAATAAATATAATAAAAAGGACCAAAGTTAACTTACTCACATATAGAATTGACAGTAAAGAATTTTAATATTGTAAAATAATGCCATTATTTCAACAAGTGAACAAAAATTTTTTATATAAACAAATAGTGGTACACAAAGCAATTCATGAATTTATAAAGCTAAGTTTACCGGTTTTTAAATTAAATGAACATTCGACTCACTGTCACTGTTTATATTCAGAAAGATTATGTTGCATTCCTGTATCACTTCCTCAAATTCAGGAAGCAATTACTGCTTTTGTGTTGTTTGTTTTAAAAAAAAATAAACAATTGAACCAAATGGTGAATTTCCATGTCTCAATTCTATATTGTGTATTACTAATCATGTCTTTAAATTTTCTAAACACTTAAATCTTATAATCATCCAAGCACAAAGTCAGAAGCCACAAACCTTAAAACTGTGTTATCAACATTTTATACATATTTTGAACCTTCAAAGATTTTATAAAGAGTTAGTCACCCATTAAGACTGTTTTAAAAGTATTAAAATAATAATGCTTATAATAACACTATTCTATATTATTTAGATGTAGAAAATCTCAACAATACCCTTCAAGTATAATGCTTTATGAAAGGCCAAATGGATGTTTATTAACATCAAAATATGTTCATAATTTTTATCTTCGTTGCAAGTTTGAAATTTAATTAAATAGACAGATATTTTTTAAAAATAATATCTCCATAATTCGTTTATGCTCTTATGAACGAAAATACATTAACCAATAAGAATATGTCCAAAATAGAAGAAATAATCAGCAGCATTTTCAATTGCAGTAACATTGGTATAAAATATTTTTTAAATGATAGCATTTGTCTCTTTCCATGGAACTAAAACATTATAAATCATAAATGTTTGACTTCAACTTCAACATAAAAATCAATTAATATCTTAATTAAAAAAAAAATTTGATTGTCTAGTGGCAATTTCTCACAGATATTTTTGAAAGTGCATCAATTGTTGTGAAAAAATAATGAAGAGCCATCTCGCTGCTTATAGTTAATATGTTCAAGATATATTATTTCCAATTCCTGTAAACATCTGTTCAAATCTCATCACAGCTGGGATTACACCAATAATGGAATGTATTTTATAAATTTCACTGCAAAAAGGTTTAAAGTAATTAAAAGGATATTGTAATTCTTTTAAAGGACATGCTTAGTTGTAAAAAAAATAAAATAAAATATATTAAGTTAATAAAATAAGATTTAAAAATTATTGTTATACAATGTTATCACTGATAATTTCAAAATCACAATCTTTTTTAAAAATGACAATTTAAATCATGAAAAAGGTGGTGCAATTTAGGAAAAAAATGTTTCAGCAATGAATTTGTATTAATTTTCTTTGTTTAAAGACTTTGTCATTAAGTTGGTACAAAACAATACTGTGCAGACAAACTTAAGGTGATTATTGATGCTGTATGTAAATGAACCATTAAATTGTTTTGCAATATTTATTGAATTATATTGGATATGAAGCATTTATTTTATCATGAATAACAATTTTTACAATTTCAAAATCAATTTTCAAAAATGAAATAAGTGATGACACAATGATAATCAAATAGAGATCTGTAAATCTGAAATAATATGTTAAATAATTACAAGAATTAAATTTGATAAAAACATCTAAATATAATGAATAAGATGCAATAAATTTGTATAATTTAAATTTATGCCACCCTTTGTGCATTGACAAAATAAAACATTGAAAAATAAATATTTTACTATTTACAAATTTAATTTATAACAAAAAAAAAAGAACAAGTAATAATTCAACTTACAAAAATTATGGCAACATAGTGTCACTGGGAAAAATTATTTTAAACAACTTTTTGTCCATTGCAAAAAAAAAACATTAAAAAAATATGTCATCAGTTTCAGTCATTTTTTTTACTGATAACTGACTTGATAAAGTAGTCTTAAAAAATTCACAAAAATATCAGTTAACAGTACAATATCATTAGTAATATAGTAAGTTAATATGTCTCATCTAATATTATAAAGCTATCCAGTATAAAATAATTTCATAAATCACATTTTGAACAAAATGACTTTAAGATATTGATTATTTACTTCTATTAAACTATACTTTAAAGTGGTGCTTTAAACAGATATTAAAGTTGAGGTGAAAATGCATTCAACAGCTTAATTTTAATTATCCTACTACTTTCTACTACCAAGGATGACAATTTGAAAGAAGGCTTTTAAATTATTTCCTAAATATGTTTATTTATCTTGTAAAAAAATATCCATTGCGGTATTAACAGAGGAAGTTATTTTATTTTTATCTTTTCTGAAGATCCGTTTGCAATATTAGTTGCCTCAGAGTTTTCATTTTCCTCCTCTTTAGCAGGTCCAAAGAAAATTCTTCTTGTATTATACATGATCAGTTGCTCGTGAACTATTGCTCCAATGAACCACAAAGGGGCATATTCTAAAGTCACTAAGCCCATGAAATCACCATGGAATGGTGTATAGTCCCAAGGACAGGCCCCAAACTGTTTTAGAATATATCCTGTGCTAAATTCCCAACAGTAGGTCCAAAAAGTATACACAAGTCCTCTAACAACAAGTGGCACTCCACGGCCAGTAAGATACACATAAATCCGCTCACAAACCAGGCCTGACAGACCATAGATAGGAAATGACCTAGTTCAAAAAGAAGAAAAAGAGAAAATAATATATAAACACAATTTCATAAAGCTCATTATTTTAAATTCAATATATTGCCCTTTTACCAATTTTTAAGCACATTAACTGGATTCACTGCACTTATTAGAATTTAGTCATGGATTTTTAATGATAAATGTGTTATATGAACGCTGAGAAAGATGATGGTCACCTTGCTAGGGGTTTTCCATAACAGACGTCTGAAGAAAAACATATCTTTCCAACCCCCTCCTCCTTGTTTGCATGTGGTATATAAGGGGGTCATGGATGTCTGCAGGCACATACCAGATATATTGCAGGAGACACCAGGAATTATAAATAATGATTTTAAATATTCAATTACTTGATTTAACGAATCTTTAATTTTTATAATATTGGTCTGATCATTGATTACATAAGCACTGTTGATATGAGAGTTTATGCAAACTGGTGCAAAGTGTGGGAAGATCTATACTCTATACATAAAAATATGAACACATAATTATTCTAAAATTCTGCAACTCCAGTTAAATTTATGCAAATAGAAATAAATATATACAAAAAAGGAAATCTTACATTTTCTTTTTGTTAAGCATATGTTTTTATAAACATTATTGGATTATGACAAATCTAGCCATAAATATTATTTATTATTTAGAATGAATTTTTTAAAAATAAATAAATAAATAAAGTTTCAATATTCTATTTTTCAACCTCAATTTCTCAGCCAATAATGTACACAACTTGAATAGTATATTTTAAAATATTATGTTTTGTTTTTTTAAATAGATTTTATCAGATTTGAAGAACAATTATATGGAAGAGGCTATTGTCTGGGTATTTAGGATGATGGTAAATAATTTAAATTTAAAATCTTCAAAGATATATTAGAAAGTTGAAAATAAACTTTCTCTTACCATAACCTAGGTTATATGCATTAATTAAAGTGAAAGCTCACACAGAAATATTAAAATGTTTACATATAAATTATTATCAACTTCATAATCTCCCAGGGGAAAAGGATCCTACAATTGAGGCATGGAGTAAAACTCATGAAAAGTAATTCCAGTGGGGATGGTATCTAAATGGGAAACATACTCACACCAGGAACAGTATCTCCAAGGTATAGGATCCTATAAGATAATAGGGTAATAAGATAATAGGGTAAAGTAAAGGAACACCATTCTGATGTGCTTATGATTGACTCAAGACCTGATAATGTTTTCAGAAAAAAACAACATAAACTAAGATTCAATATCATTAGAGGAAACCATCAGGAAAACTTAATTGAAAACTGAAAACCCACCAGACACTGGTGTTGCCCGGAAATTTCCAGTTTAAGTTAACCACAAACTCCCACAATGCAGTAAACATAACTTCAGTGGCATATCCATGAATTGCATATATGTAGAATCTCCCAAGAGTTGAAATTCTAACAAAACTCTTAGTAGTCTTGGCGTCCATCTGAAATAAATAAAAATAAAATGAATTATTTAATTTGAATTCTATAATAGAAACAATTATGAACTTGTATTAAAGTTAGAAAATGCCAAAGGCTAACCGTCACACTCCCCCCCAAAGGAATTAACATTTCAATTCAGTATTTTATTGACTTCCTGTGCTGTCAAGAAGGGGTGGCCTCTACAGAGCTCGACAGACAAGTAGGGTCATGGACCTTACCACTACCTGAAACCGAAAACCTCTGGCAGGCAATGGCAAAGTCCAATAAGTTAGGTGTTAGGTACTAGTCCCATATGATTACAGTCGCTGCACAGATCGCAGACAAAGCACATAGGTGCAATGCCGACGATGAAAACCAAACTACCTTTTGAGGGTCGGGTTATTCCTAAGCAATCGTTTCATCCCCCTCAATTACTAGCAAAGCTATGGAGCGGTGCCGGTTTAGGGTCAGGAGCTCCAGTAAGTCAGTAAGAATTAGCAAAAGGTACTGTGAAGAATGCAACTAGCGCTAGCTCTGAGGAAACCTTCTGGTGGGGGTTGCACCCAAGGTAGGTTATTGATGATTCCCCGCATTTCAGCAGTCCTAACCATAGAGACTCATGTGCTTTGCTGGGGTAGCGCCAAAGTGGTAGCGAGTCGAAGTAGGGAATATTCCACCCTTCTTTTGGGGGGTCAACTTAGTGGGAGGCATTTTTGACCTTGTGTCCTGGATGCCCAGGTGGCCGCTTCAGAAGCGACTGCTCCACAGGGGCTTCTCAGCTTTACGTCCCCTAGGGGGCCAGATAGCTGAGGGGGTTTTCGGGGAAGTCCTATGAAGAGTGCAGGCTCAGGACTGCTGACTTTCTTCCACATGTAAGATATTGACTTCCTGTACAAGCATGCACTGACTTCAAACTATTTGCTCTCTGTAACAACTTCTTTTTATACTCCCACCATTCCTTTCCGCCTATCATTATCATCTATACTATTAGACTATTATACTATCTGGTTGGACTAAACAATACTGATAATTTTAAAAACAATGTAGTACTTCTTTTTGTTTACCTTTGTTTTACTTCTTTTTGTTTACATTTGTTTGCTAACAAAGACTTTTTGACCATATTTTCATAGTTTTGTGGTTTATTTTATTGGGTCACTCACTCATACTATACCACAATAACCACTTTTTCTCTCTTTTACTTTTAACTTTCTCGTTATTTTGACTCTTCTGCAGACAGAAATATTCTTTCGTTTCCTAATAGTCACTAATAGACATACTAAAACATATGAGGAGTTATCAATCTTTGTTTGTCCTATGAATCTATGGAATTCTCTCCCAGAAGCTTTGTTATTTATTGGAATAAACTTATAAGAAATTTCCAACTAACATAAAATTTACTCACATTTTTTGTTGTTGATTTAGGTCTCCTTTGGAAACTTAGGTGCAGTAAGTTATTTCCCTTTAAATGATCTAAATTCCGACTTCTATTTAACAACCATTTTGCGGATTACGTCAAATGTTTTCAAATTGTATCATACTTAAACATTTTATTTTTTATTCATAAAAATATTAAAATAAACAATCAAATGCTTCGTATTTCATTGTGAACGTACAATTTTTATAGTAATTGTCAATAAAGATATCAAATATCTGTCAAATATTAATTAAAATTTTGTGTAATCTTTAGGTCATTAGAGAAAATAAACATTGGATGTAGGCTGCGGCTATTCGGACCCGGGTCCGTATAGCCTAAGATTACTATACGGACCCGGGCGGGTTCTGTTAGATTAAAAGTGTATTCGGAGCCAGCGCAGGTGACAACGTAATACTAGTATTAGTATGGCTAGTAATTAAAATTATATTGTTAATTTAAATTTCATTGTTTTTGGCCAGTTTTAATAGTAATTTTACGCTGAGGGACAAAAAAATGAAGAACAAAATTTGAAGAAAGGAGTAACTCTCCCTACACCTAATCCACACCCTAAAACACATCACTAAGTCTAAACCTAGCCGTGGCCCACGCCCACACCCTAAAACCTATCGCTAAACCTAACACTAGGAAAAAAAAGTATGATTATTCAAATATTGTTAATTGAATAATTGTTTTTGGCCGTTTAAAAAATATTGCTGCGATCTATTTAATTTCATAGAGAATGAGTGATCAGTTAAATTATCTTTTTTGTGGGGTGGGAGAGAAGCATTTTCGTTAAGTATTAGTTATATTAGCAAATAAATATGATAAAATCAAAGCTAGTTAGTTACAATACACCTGGGTTCGGGGAGAGATGACTTGCGAGCCAGATGTGTGGCTCTATTGATGGCTGCATCCAGCTGTGTGGCTCTATTGATGGCTGCATCTGACTCTCAGATAAATGTTCGATTAATTTTTTTTTTTTTAAACACGTTTATTCAGACTCCTTTGATCTACATATTAATTTCATTTTAAAAAAAACAAAATAGTACTTATGGTATTGAAATTACACAAAATGCACACAAATACTTGAATTTTTAGTTTAAAGCATTATGTATGGCTCTCACAGAATTACGGTACTTTTCAAAACAGGTGGTGTTTATGGCTCTCTCAAACCCCTGCAATATACCTAATCATATTGAATCATATCTTCACTAGATACGATTTAATTAAATTGATTGAGTATTAACTTACAAATATGTTTAACTAGGCAGCGCTGTCATGTGGCATTCACTTTCTTTATGTTGGTATTAATTAGCTTTTGAGGTTTTGGTAAACTATGAATTTTTATTTTTAAATATAACTACCTGTACTATTGTTACAGTGATGACCATTTTATATTTCCTTAATTAATGTCTCTAAATAAATATTTATGACTTGAGAATATAAGAGCTGTTTAATTTTGAAATGTTAATTTAACAATAATCGTATATAAATAATTTGAGCTTTAATTTAAGTTTAAATAGGATTTTAGGGGGCATGTATAAAATGTTTGAAAATTACTAAAAAAATTACTGTA
>MUZC01000836.1:224735-244023 GCA_002072015.1 Radix auricularia | reverse complement strand
GTAAAACAAAGTCTTTAAAGATAGAAGGCGGTTATCATATGATGATATGGCGGGTTAGTTCTACAACTGACAACTGTTGTCATTAACCTAACGTTCCGGGACTCGCTCCTACTGAGTGGACCCATCCCCCAGCTTTTATTTTTGTTTTTTTGGTTATAACAGTGAAAATCATTCAACAATTGAAATATTATTATTTAAAAACACCAATTGTACAACAGTTTTTAAAAAAAAGTATTGTGGGGGGTAAGAGTTGAGAAAGAAGTGAGTGTAGGGCGTGGGATTTGATAAACAACATTTTGTTGTCTAAACCGGTAACTCTAAGTTGTGCTGCGTATTTCAAAGGCAAAGCCAAGGTTATTTCTGTCATTTCCTAATGGACGTGGTGTTCTATTTTCCTTACTTGAACAATTCAAAGAACCATAATCTTCTTGTTTTAAAAGATCTTTGTTTCATGTGCCAAGAAAAAAGGGTTTATTAAAATACTTTGTAGTTTTTCGGGACGGTGTTTTATCTCTGGTTGACAGTTATTTATTTTAAAGTGTTTTTATTAATTTGATCAATTGTTCGTGCGCTGCAATGTGAATAGAGAAGAGCCTCAGTTGCTATTGACATGGCGGTAACATTTTCAAGGGTACCTGGGCGCAATTTTACTAATCCCACAGCAACGGGTATCTTGACCCGTTGACAGGCCTAGTAGTTGGTGGAAATAGATAAAGTGTGTATAAAATAATTTTTTGTGTGTGACTAAATTCTGTTTAGATGGATCACAGCTTATACTTTGTATTAAAATTATCCTGATCAGAATTATTGCAGTTGGATATGAAGCGAGAGCCTGTGGTGTAACTAGGCAGATGCGTGGGGATGATGCTAAAGCCAAATGTCCTGACATACACTTAGCTAGAGTACCAGAGATCAGAGGAAAAGCTGACCTTACTAGGTATTAAGATTAGAATTCATTAAAAAATAATGTCTCATAACTTTTGCACAACTCCTTCCCAATGATGCATTTCATGTTATTTATAGATGATATTTAAGGAATCGAAACATTTGGTTGAAGACCTGAAAAATAATAGGGATCACAGCTAGCATAAATTGCTAACCTGAATGGTGATAATTTCACCTGCACTTATAGTAGTAGATGAGCCAAAATTAAAAATAATTGGTACATGTTACTCATTTTATATTGTATTTTCATGAATATATAGATTAATGCATTAATAAGAGAATAGAAAGAATTTAATCCATAGCCTAATTGTGCATTTTTAAAATTTAGTTATTTCAAAACCTTTACTAGCATTTGAATTTGAATGTTAATTAAGTTATTTATTTATTGTACATTTTCACTAAGGAATCAAATGAAGTTTATTAAGCCTTAAAGTCTTTTGACACTAAAATTATAAATATATATTGAACAGAGAGTATTATAGATTTTTCTCACTGACAGTTTAAGTGAAATTTAGTATTGGAAATTCTGCTAAAATCTTTTCAATTATAAATTCTTTTCAAATTACAAAGGTAACTTATGTTTTAAATTGTTTTTTCCAGATATCGAGAGGCAGGAGCTGAAGTAATTGCAATCTTTAGTAAATTTTGCACCTGTGTAGAGCGTGCTAGTATTGATGAAGCTTATCTTGATGTTACACAAGAGGTAACTCAAAGGTTAAAAGTCATGGAAGACAGTCAAGTAAAAGAGAATCAAATTCCGAACACTTTTGTTGAAGGCTATGAAGGTCTAGAAGGTATTTTTTTTTTTAAATCGATTTATCCAAACCATTTTTAAAAACTTTAAAAATATTATTCACTGCTATAAAAAATTAGAATAATTTTTAAAAAAGTATAGTCTTTGTACTTGTATGTTTTAACTTATTTATTTACAGGTAAAAAAAACAACTATACATCTTAAAATTTATTTCTTCTTGAAAGTACATACTAAAGAAGATTTGTTGTCCGTGTGATATTATGGGACTTTCTATAGATTTTGGATATTTTTGTTTTAAGATCCAATTTATTTAAATAAATATAAAGTAAAATATAAGAACATTGTATTTTAACTGAAATCACATACTGTAGTATTTCAAAACCAGTAGATAAAATCTAATGTCAATTTTTAATGTATGGAAAATGTAATACAGCGAAATTTTAGGGACCCTATTTACTAAATAAAATTGTATCATTCTTATTTCATAAGGACGAAGCGAATGGTTACAAAAAGTATACAGCTCCAAAGTTACTCTGTGTGAGCACCGTTTGGCTATTGCAGCTTGTTTGGTAGAGGAAATGAGAGCTTCTGTTTTTAAAGAGACTGGATTTACATGTTCTGCCGGCATTGCTCATAACAAGGTAACTATAATATAGACCAAGAATCTCCACACTTTTTAACTGCAAGGAACTAAAAAATCATTAAAGTTAAAGATTTCAATAGCAAATTATTTATATTTTGAAATATAACTTGGTGAATGTGAACGTACCAGGTAACTATCATGTCTATGACTATGATCAATGATACCACTATAATACCCGCAATATAGGTTTAACTAAGCAACAAAATATTGTACATTTTCCTTAGATGCTTGCCAAATTGGCTTGTGGCAGGAATAAGCCCAACAAACAGACAGTGCTTCCACATTCCTCAGTGCCAATAGTCTTCTCAGCTTTGCCTTTGCAAAAAATGTAAGTCACTTAGTATATTTTAACTCTAATCCTCAATAAATCAATGGTTTCCAACCAACACTGTCATCTAAATATTTGCTACTGCATCAACTTGCATTCAGCAAAATGAAAGTCCGGGTGCAAAAAAAAAGAGTCCAGCTAATCTCAGGTTAAAACACATGTTTACTTCATCACTATCTGAAAGCATTTCATATGGTCCTCCAAAACAAAGTTAAATGACATTTGAGAACATGCCGTTTTAATACTTTTAAAACATAAAAATTGAATATTAACCATTACGGCATCTTTATTTTGGTCAAAAATTTTGTTGTTTTTTTGAATTGGCTGTTTTGAGAGCTGAACACTAACTAGTGTGGCACATCACAGGTGCTTTGATGTCACATCACGACGCTTGGCGAAAATTTGATCCATTCTCTTGATGGTAAAAATACCGACCAATGGTTAACTGGTCCTTAAATAGGAGCTGTCTTAACATTCTAAATATTATTTAAACATTTATTGATCAAAATGTTACTTATTATGAAATATCGGTGGCATCAATATACATGCTACCATACTGCCAATGTCCTGATATTGTGCAGATATATTGGCCAGCTGATATATCGGTGTCCTCATTCTCTGTGTTCCTAAGACACGAACTAAAATATTTGGCAAAAGGTCATTCTCTTTTTGTGCAGCCAAACAAAGGAATGGTCTAACATTACACATCGTAGTATTTCAACTACTAAGTCTTTCAAGACTGCACTTAAGAAACATCTTTTCAAAATTTATGAAACAAAATTTCTTTTTAATGATTAATGTAGCTTATGTGTAACATATTGTCCTTTATGTGGTTAGTATGATGTAAATGTTTATTTAATTAATATATGTATGTTATTTTCTCCATGTAAAGCGCTGTGAGCCCGGCTCCTTGCTGGGATACAGTGCTATATAAATTATCAATTTATTATTATTATTATATGGGTGTAATTTTTTTGATATGATTATGAAATAAGTAAAATTCATCTTTAGAGCATGACAAAGCATTTTTCACAAACAAAATCATGGCTCATTGATATGTCAAAATAGCACCCAGCTTGACAATGTGCTCTAGTACTGTTAGTGTAGTGCTGCTTTCATTTATTCATTGAGCCAAGCCATCTTAAAATTTTATATTTAATTTCCCTTGAAAGAGAAGAAACTGATACTTCATTTATTTAATCACTTGTGCTGAATATAAATATATTCTCATTTCAAATCAGCTTTGTAGCGTCTGTCAGATAGCAGTGCAGTTTAAAGGAACATTGAGTGAATAGTAATTGGTTTCACATACTTTGAATAGTAATTGGTTTCACATACTTTCATAGTTTTGATAGGCATTCCGTGTTTCACATGTCTAAGTGGCACAGCTGCTTGGAAAGTTTCATTTTAGATTTAGCGCTGATGGTCCAAAGTGTGATGTATGCGAGTTTGTCTGAATGAAGTTTTAATTAAATTTTCAACATTTTATAGTTTCGATAATTTAATGCCTTCCTACTAAAAGTAAATGGAAAGTAAAAAAATAATTTTAATAATTAATTTTGCTCTCTAAATACTAAATACAACTTCCATGCTTGGTTTATTTATTCATATCAGTTTGCAAGCTTTTCAATTTTAATCTATTACCGGTTTTGACCTTTCTTTCAATGAATTAGTCGTCATCTTGGTGGTAAACTTGGAGCATCACTTTTAGAAATGGGTCTAACATATATGGCTGACCTAGTGAAATTCACAGAACAGGAATTGCAGAAGCAATTTGGAGGGAAAACTGGGTAATATTCATTAGAGCTATTTATTTTGTTTTTGCGTCTTGTTTACTGTCACTGCTTATCTGAACTGGAAAGAGTTTTTTTTTGTTTGGTATCATAAGAATTTACCAAACATGTATGGTAAACACAGATTTTTTTCTGTTAAGTTGCAATTTTCAAAACCCAATTAAGTATCAAGTACCTATATAATGGTTTTGAGCTTTTGGATTAAAATTAATTTAAATGTTACCTTTATGTCTACTAGCTCTTGGCTTTATAATGCCTGTAGAGGAATAGATTCTGAGCCTGTTTCAATGAGGGAATT
The DNA here is from genome assembly GCA_002072015.1 of Radix auricularia. NCBI lineage: Eukaryota > Metazoa > Mollusca > Gastropoda > Lymnaeidae > Radix > Radix auricularia. The sequence continues at coordinate 239,262 of MUZC01000836.1, read as the reverse complement.
ACCCAAGTCCATTGGCTGTTCCAAAATGTTTAGTGGCAAACAAGCTCTGGATACTAAAGAAAAGGTTTGTTTATTCTATCAAGCGATGCTTATTTAAATATTTCAATCTACGAAATGCTAGTATTTAGTAATGTGACCAGAGAAGAATCACAAGGAAAAGGGGTGGGAGGATGGGAACTACAGAAAAAACAACAACAAAAAACAACTCACTTTAACTTTAATTTGAGTTTAAGGAGTTTATTTTTTTATACAAAGCAAGATAGTCAACCCCAACAATTTTATTTCCTCACTACAACAACAACTTTTTATTGAAATTAGGTGATATTTTGGCTTGGTGAGCTCGCTAAAGAAGTGAGTGAAAGGTTAAATAAAGATAGAGAATTGGTAAGTTATAAGTGATTTGTTTTTAATATATTCTGTTGTAGTGCGATGATTTGTAAACAACTTAAAATCTAATGATATTAATACCTTGATAATAAATGTGGACATATTATTCCCAAGTTGCAATAAATTTAAACAGTAAATTACTTCAGTTATTTTGATAACATATTTTTCTAGTATTTTCATGACATCTATATATCAATAATTATTTTTTTAATAACTTTATTAAATTTCTGTGACTTCAGAATAAAAGAACAGCCAAATCTCTTACAGTGACTGTAAGCACACAGCATCTAACGGGTCACAAGTATACTTCTAATACACGAGCGTGTGCTTTAGTACGTTATGATGCAGACAAGATTGCAGCAGATGCATTTGCTTTGGTACAACAATTCAATGTGAGTCCGGGGCTTAGCCCTGAGTGGTAAGTTCTCAGTTTTTTATTTAATTAATACATATTGTGATTAAAAGAAAATTTATCTCTTTAAATTAACTAACCCACAAACTGTGGTTGGCCAATATTCTCTTCCTGTACATTTGGTCTGATAAAGCCAGGAGATAAAAGTTGAATTGAAAGAAACAATTTAAGCCCAGTGTGGAGGACTTGCTGTCAAGGGGGATTTTCGGTCCACCCTTTTTACCACAGATATAAACATCAGACGTACTGTACAGTTGCCGAAGCAGTCACAAGACTTGAACTCAGTAGCAAAAATTTAAGTTTATTTATATCATATATAATATATATATCCATGGCAATTACAGTTGTAGCAGCTATCAAAGAATAATTTCACTGTGTTGTCTCTCTCTCTCTCTACAGTTCTATATTCACTCGGTCAGCCCACCTCGATCAACAAAACATGACCATCCTGGTCCACGCTCAAAATGTTCTCTACATTCAGTCGCTCTAAATGTTCTCTCCTCCCTTCAGTCGTCTCTCTGCCTGCTTATATTACACACGGTCCACTCGTCGCCCTCTCACATGATCATCTCTACACACTCCCACCCACGTGAACACCCAGTTCACAACTATTCAAGTGAGCTGGTGTTCACGCTTTGTTTTCCATTCACCCTTCATTTTTGCTCAGTCATTCTCACACCATAACATCTGACCGTGACACCCAGTATTTTACACTAAATAGAGTTACTTTCCTTTATTAAACAATAAACTTCAGTTTTTCACCCCTCTGTGTCCTTTTTTGAGACTTACAACAATCTTTACAAGAAAATATGTGTAAGTAGATTTTTGTTAAATAGACGAGGACATAGCTGGACCACATGGCTTAAAAAATAAATCAGCTAAGACTAAGAAACTTTTTGATAATAAAGTTGAAGTAATTTGTAAGATGATTTTACGATCACACACAAAGACAATATTAATTCCTATTATTTTTCTTGTGATTCAGAAATCAAAATATAGACCCTGGCCTAGAAAGATATATTTAGTAATGTTTATTATATACTGTGAATTGTTACTTGAACATAATTATAGATGCAAAAAGAAAAAATTATTAACATTTATTAAAAATAAACAAATGCAAATAATCAAATAATGCATATTATAAAATGTGAAGAAAAATAATAACGTAATTTGAAGTTCTTAAAATTTTAAAAGAAAACCTTACATTTTAAAAATTCTTGGCAATTCTAAAGTCAAGATCTTGGACACCAAGTATTAATTATAATTTTGAAAAAAAGCTCATGTGATTCCCTACTCACTTTGTTGTTGCAAATGTGTACTTTATGGGGCCTAGCCATAGTATGTGCATGTAAAAATGCACCTTCTTCAAAGGCACCCAAATAGCTCTAAAATGCCAGCAGAATACTGAATAAAAAAATGAACAGTTTGAGGATTAAATTAACAATTTCAATAAAGAGACTGTTCTGGCTGGCAGTTTTTAAAAACCTTTGCACACTGCCTTTAAAATATTTTAAGTTAATTAAAGCTACATATAATTTGAATCAAACTGCTTTAAGTTTAAGTTATCAATGATTTCCTCACTTGAATTTACTATAACCTAACCAACTTATAAATAAGTTCTATCCCATCAGTCATAGATGTTGGCAGCATGTGACTTTGACAATGTTTCTGGAACCATCTTTAAAAAATTTTACACACTATATATCAAATAGGAAGGGGTGTGTAAATTTGGATTTATGTGAGGATGAATGAACTCTTGATAGATAGGCTTTAAAAAAATATTTTAATTTTTAATGATAATGATATGTTCCTTTTTTGAAAACATCTTCTCAGGGTTCCCCCATTCAGCTACCTAGGTTTATCAGCAAGTAGATTCACAACAGAGGATAATACAAAAATCTCCACCATCTTTGCAAGCACACATCCATCACATTTTTCATCTGCTTTGAATGTGTCAGCTGTGGACAACTGTGATGATTATTCTGGTCAATCATTAAGTGCACATGAAGGCAATAAAACAAAAACCATTTCTGAAACACCTTTAAAATATTCACAGCTAAATAAAACTGAAGTTAAATCAAAAGTTTCCAATGACATACCAAAAAATAAAGGGGAAATGCAGATAAAATCATTCTTTTGTCAAATGAATAAAAATTCAAATAATTTGGAAACATCCCCAAGAGCAATGAAGGAAGTTAATGCTTTGGAGTCAGATAATTGTGTGGAAGTCTTGCAAACTCAATCTTCAACTAAAGGTTTTTTTGCCAAGAAAATGAAAGCCATAAAAAATTCAAAAGGAAAAATAATATCAACCACGGACATCAAAGACAACCTGGTGACAGGAAAAGAGGGTTGCTTCAAATTAAACCAACAAAACATGTCTTCAGAAATTATTACAATCGATGATGAAGATAATTTTCTCACTAGTCATGTTCCTGAGTCTGCAATAATTTCGGAATCAGCAATATTTCCGGAATCAACACCTTCATCAAGCGAACATGAATTAACGAATCAGGCTTCTATTGCTTCAACAACTGAAGATTTCATAACATGTACCAAGTGTGGAGAAGTTGTATCTATGTGGGAATTGCCTGAACATAATGATTTTCATTTTGCAATGGATTTGCAAACAGAAAGTAATAAATTAAGGACCTGTGCAGGAAATTTAAACGCCATGGCAAATAGCGTGACCAAAACCAAAAGAAAGAGTAAGAGCCCTGTCAAGGGAGCGAAGAAGAAGAGGCATGTTAATGACAAAAATATACAGCCATTGACAACGTTTTTCTCAAAAATATAATTAATCAGAATTTTAAATAAAAGATGTGTCTAAGTATTTTTATTTATCTATTTATACAAAGCATACGAAATATGTTTTTACACATCAAATATAACTTGTTTATTTATTTGTGGCTTTCTTATTAAGAGTTAAATTTTAACCTAGTCTTCCTCCCCTCTCTCATGTATCCCTCTCCTCAGAGTCAGAGTCAACATAGTCAGTTTGGAATTGTTACATTTCATCAAATATTATACCTATTCATACTATATATTTGTTAAATTTAATGAATTCAACTAATTCAAGCATGTAAATAATTATCTGGACCCATGCATGGTGTTCAAATCTAATGTGTGTGTTTTTAACATCCAAGGATTTTTTGTTTTTATGCTTTATAGTAATTTATAGCCACAAATTAACTTTACATTTAATAAACAATGACGACACATGTTAAGGAAATTGTAAATAAATATATAAATCCTTTTTAAAGTTTGCTTTGTTTTATTGAAACCACCTGCTTTTCAATAAATTCATAAAGTTGCAGTGAATGGACATTTTGTAGTCAATGCATGCAATGAAGTTATTGAAGTTGTGGTGTGATATGGTTGCCTTAAGAACAAGCTTGGCAGTTGAATTTTAAACTTTTTGTAGTTTTTTGTTGATTTGTTTTGGTCGATCAGAAAGAGGAGAATTGCATAGTCAAGATAAGAGTAAGAGAGAACAGGGGAACAAAGTTTTTGTTATATTACCTGAGGTAATGGGGACAAATGTGAGAGATATAGTTGTTATTTGTAGATGTGTTGTTAGAAATAGTGCAGCCAAGTTTCACAGAAGATGATGTAACTCTATATTAGAGCTAGTTACCTGAAGAGAAGTTCATAACTAGATACCTGAGGAGAAGACGAAAGAGTTAATGTTAAGGATAGTAATTTATAATTGTGAAAGAGGAATGTGTTAATCTTATCTACTTCAACTTCAATTTGAGAGTCTTCTATGACTTGACTTTCCCAGTGCACTCTTGCAAGGCCTGGTCAGTGGAGTCAATGAAACAGTGATGAGTGTTTGAACTGCTGCAGGTCTGTGAATGATCGGCTCTCTACAGCATGCTTTTCTAGCAGTAAAAGAGGTGGCTGTTATATATTATGATTGGGACTGGACCCAAAATGGAAACAAGAGACATTCAATAACCTTAGTCGCCTCTGCAGCCAGAAACAGATTTCCACATATTATAATTGCCATAGAACACTCAATAGAAAAATTAAACATAAATGAAAGACTCAGACTCAAAGATCAATCATGTTATAATCGTCTGAATCTATGTTCAACACTTTATTCTTTGCTCTACATAAAAGTTACCAAGTGGTGCACGTAAAGATAATGTCACGTTAAAATTCAATTTTAAAAATTTTATTTTCTAATAAAATACATTTTCATCATTCGAAAAAAAGGAAAACTTGCGAAAAGTTGCATCTTGCATAAACAAAGGTAAAACTTAAAACTTTTACAACATTCTTTCAGATCAGTATGAAAGACATGCTATTAAGATGTGTAATACTTAAATAAGTTTCAACTAACCTTTTTATAACATTGGAAAAAAAAAACTTTGTTTATTAGAATTGAACATGCACTTTCCCCCTTGCAGCAGTTCTTGACAGAAGATACCTAATCATGTATCAGGTACAAATAACCTTAAACTTGTACATTTTTACAATTTTAATTCAATGTTCAAGGGAAATAACCATTAAAATGTTTAAAACCTACCACTAGCTATCCCAGCATGTCAAGTAACTAGTAATAAGTACTAGTAACTGGTTCTTCAGCCAAGCTATGCTTAGATATTTCTTTTCATTTAATGGAAGATTTATTTTAAAAATACAACTAAGCTAAAATTTAAAAAAATGTAGATTTTATAAGAAAAAAATACAATTTGGGTGTTAAACTTTTGTTTAGGTTTGTGAAAAATGAGTTATGTATAATCATTTAGACAAAAAAAAATAATTCATAACTTGAAGTAAATTTTCATTAGCTTTAGCCTGCCAGTGTCTTACGGAAGCATTATTATGTGTTTCCTCAAATAATGCAGTAAGGATTTTGACAAAAATCTCTAACAAGTACATACTAAGTGATTTAATTCACATAGGAACTTATTCAATTAAACAACAACAAAAGCATGTCAGTTACTTTTAAAACTACATATGGATTTATGAGACCTTCTTTTTTAATTTATAAAAAAGGTTCTATAAATTTCACATTTTCATCATATGGGCCATTGTAATTTGTATAGATAAATATATTGTTTTGTATTAAAAATACGTTAAATTTAGTGCTCCATCCAAGTTTTTTAAAAAACATGTCCACCAGATCTGCACTCATGTTGAGCTCTGTCGATAGTTAGCGGTTTCCAATACTTTCTTGCCACACATTGCACATATGCCTAATGTACAGAATTAAATTTTAAAAACTAGAACTAGATTAGAAAGCCAATTAAATTATAAATAAATCAGACAATAATTTTAACAGATAATTGTTCCAGGTCAAAAACAAATGTCAATGTGAATTACTTAAAACATGATAAATCAAGCACCAGCTAGTGTTTCATATTATAATTATAGTATAGATTAACACACATGAAACCTCTTAAATTTACAAAATACTGCTTTTAAAACTTCGATGTAACATCAATGCATAACCAATGACGTTGATCTATAAATAATGAAGTTTATCAAATTTAAAAAGTTCAAAGGATGGTCAGAAAGCTTAATGAATTAATGTATATCATTGGTAATACTATTAGTATACACCTAACTACCAGTCTAAGACGAATATATGCCAATGCCTGGACATTTGTATTTAATGTTGTGTATTTAATTATGGTTTAGGAAGATTGAAAGTCCAATCAATGTCTTTTCTCAAGTTGTTTAAAATGTTTATAAAGCACAGTTGGCCCAGCCGTAGGCTGGTTTCATAAGTGTACAAAATAAATTTTTACTAAGAATAATAAATCAAAATATTTATTTAGCCATAAGGGTATTTCTATTTATAAATAAAGATTTTATGGGAATTGCTAGTAATTTTTAGGGAACTGGAAAATTTCATCTCACCTTTACACCAGTTTGTTTTTTAAATATTAGGTTCAGCTTCACAAAATATATGTCTGAAATTATTTTAAATTTCCAACCCATTTGAAAGTTTATTTTCATCATACAATGAAGCGACTGAGATGAATGATTATTATTTTATTTTTATAAACTTACCCTTTTTATAAGCACAACCTAGAAAAGATAATAAAAATTCAAATATTCACACAAAATACTTATTATTGAAATGTTCAGACAAAATACTAATTATTGTAATGAAGTGAACGAGCATAGAATTTTTCATTTAAATTAATTATTTTAAAATTGTGATGCTGTGTAGTACTAGTAATTACCTTGGCAATAATGTGATCCTGGTTGATGAACACTTGTTTTACAAATCCGACATTTTTCAAAACTTGTCTGGTATGGATTAAATCTGTTCAAAGAATAAAATATTAAGTCAAGCCCTTACCTTCATAATATTAATATTTATTATATTTTATAAATACATTTTATCAATGGCTTTGGTTAGTAATTATAAAATTATTTCAGTTTAAAAAATTTTAAGATACATTACTGAAGAGTTATGTTAAAAGAGACATTTTTTGACAAGTAAAAACACAAAGCGTACTTAAAGAAACGTGGATAGCAAAGCCTACCATACTCTGGCTATAGCAATGTACTTACCGATTTTTCTTTGCTGTTAGTGCTTTATTTTCACCTACTTTGCGGCCTCCACTCTCTAAATATCGAGATATATAGATATATATATATATATTTATAACGTGTATTTTTTAAAGCAGTATCAGTTCTGGTTAAAACTTGTGAAACTTGCTAATACTAACACTGAGTTCTCAGGGTTTTGACCCCATGTTTTGACCCCAGATGGTTCATCTTTAGACAGTTTGATCCCAAAAATTTAATCTGGATGGTTCGACCCTGCCGATTTTACAACTGAACATGAACTTTTTGGTGTGCTTTTTTAGTAATTTTATTTTTAAAAAGTGATTAATTTAGTTTAATTTTTTTATCAAGATTTCTTAGCAGTGGTACTTTGTTCAGTTAATCTCTTTCCTTATTAGCTTTGTTAACATCTTTAATCATGTGTTTGAAGAACAATAGTGGTGTTCTAGAGAAAGCAGATATGTATAACAATGATGGAAACTAAAGACATATTTATTAAAATGGTATTCAAGTGTGTGACATCACTAATGTCTACAGTATTGTAAAATCAACGATTTCCACCATCATAGAAAACTAAAAATTACTCAATGTGGATTTTATGTATGTAAATCAAAATGAATATGTATTCTTTGCATTTTTTAATGTAAAATTGATTTCAATTCTTGGGTTACAAATATTTAGGGTTACGAACTTATATCTGGAATAAATTAAGTTTGTAACCTGAGGCACTACTATATCATCTAAATATTCTTAATCTCATCACAGCATTGAAGCATGCATTTTCTGCTTTTGATGTAAATTTGTTTATCACATAAGAATTTAATTAATTCATGTTATCATGAAAAGCATCAATTTCTCTTCACATTACATTTTGATCAGGCAATGAGTGTTTAGTGTTTAGCACAATTTTTTAAAAAAATTTGTAAAGAATTCTTTTTTTTTTAAATTCGTCAACAAATTTTGGGTAAACTATTTTCTTACTGTTTTTTGTAAATAAGTTTAAGGACCATTGGTTAGAAACAAATATAAATTTATTAGGCCTGCGGAAATTAACGATTAATTTCTCGATTAATCTGTAATTTTTTTATTGATTAAAAATATTTTAATAGATAAAATGGCGATTAAAATTTAAGAAAATATTTAAACAATTTTTTTTTGATTTATTAATAAATAATTAATTATTAATAATTAATTTATAGTTTTTTTTTAACGCACAGTACAAAATTCACCATTAAAATTTTTTTTAAAAAGTGTCAACTTTAAAATAAGCAGTTTTTATAAGGAAAATGATATTTAAAAAACATTTTTTTACTTCATTACCAATCACAAAATTTAAATTCATTGGCATTAAATTGAACTACTTATATTTAAAACAATCTCTTTAAAATATTTTTTTATTAAATACTTAAGTTATGGGCATTTTATGAAATTTTCAGTTTAATAACGTCACACATCTTATTTTCAGCTTTAATCAAAATTATTGATTAATTATTCGGTAATTTTTAAAAAATTAACTATTAAATTTAAATTAATCGATAACAGCCCTAAAATGTATATCTGCATCATGTACCTTAAATTAATTTCAATATACTGTTATACTGCAGTAAGTATTAATAATATAAAATTAATAATAACATGAAAAATAAAAAAATTCTACTATAAAAACAAACCTGTAGTGTTTCGTGCTCCAGCTTTCCATGGATCAGGTGTAATAACTTTACCCAATTTACTTTGGCCTGTAAAATATTGATTGCTCTTTTAAAAACCAAAACATAAGGAATCTGATTTCTTTAAAAATATTTATATTTCAGCACATACAATATCTCATTATATATAATACATAAATAAAATAAATAATTCATATAGACTAAAGTGATTAAAAAATAAGAAATTATTCTAAGATAAAAATCAGCCAAAATAGTTTAAAAAAAAATAAACTCCTTAATCATAAAATGACTCATTTTTTGATAATTTAGTCTTTAAATCTTGTAAAATCTGATGGATAATATAGTAAATTCTAAAAGTAAAAGGCTGGGGATAGGGGAAGAAAAGATTTTATATTGATAGACCTACTACGGCTAATATATGGGAATGAATTATTCCTTACTATTGTAATAGGTAGTGAAATCTGTAGTGAAGAGTGTGAGTTTTATTCTAGTTTTCATTTTAGTTTTCAACAAAAATTTCCACAACCAGGAAAGTTTGGTATTGTGAAATTGGCAGCATGAATGATATTATTATGATGATTGAATATGAAACAAAGTCATTAACTTTAATGATGAGATCATGCCCATGCCTTAAGCCATGTAACTGATGTAAAGTAAATGCTCCATTTGTGGATGTTAAAAGATACTGGCAAAATCTAGTTAAAGTGCATAGAATATTTTGCAGCGAATAATTAATTTTCTAGTGTAAAACGTACGTTTCAATAATTAGTTAATTACAATATTACAATATGAACTATATGAAATAATTTAAGATTTACACTGATATCTTTTTTTTCAACTCTCAAGACAAAATGCATGAGCATGCTGCATCCATTAAAAAAAAATCTATTACTATTACTCTACTTGCCAGATTGTTTCAATAGTAAGTAAAATGAAATATTACAACTTAAAAGAAGTTTACAAAAATCAATCAATCAAACAATCAAAAGTGATGTAGTGAAACAAGAAATTATTTTATCTTTTACAGACACGTCTTTGATACAGAATATTATTGCGTCCTATGTTTATCCATGGGTTGTGTCTAGTCTTGCATTTTTAATTAGTGTTTTATATTTTGACAGTGTGTTGGTTTTCCTGGTTTTATCAGGCAACCCATTTCACACCCGAATTTCAGATGGGAAGAATAAAAATGAACATGGTTTAGAAAACTATTTATTAATTTTGTAAAAAAACATAATTTATTAATGTAGCATACAGGCCTAATCAAAATCTATTTTGCATTGCATTGTCGTCAAAATATATTTAAAGAGCCAGCAGCAGTAAAAAAATTATGCCAAATATAAAGAAATGCATTTTTTAAAGGAAATAACCTTTGCAAAAAGAAGAAAAAAAAAGACACCCTTCTATGTCTGGATTTGTTAGCTGCTTGTGCCCCCATTGACGGAAACCCTTTATTGTGTTTGGGGGAGGCCTATCCTCAGATCCATTTGGGGCCATCCATAAATGGTGTCTCGCATCCAGAGGGGGTGTGGGTGTAAGTCACATATTAATGTGACGTCAAGTCAAAACATGGAACTTTAAATATAAGTTCTACTTAAATATTTGATTGCTTACAATTTATTAGTAACCTTTTTTACATGGTTTCATACGTGTCACAATATTAGAATGCAGGCCTACACTAAATAAATACTGAAATGTCAAAAAATTTATTTGAAACATGCCCATTTTTGAACAGAAAAAAGGTGGTACTTGTTTTTTATCCGATCACCAAAAAACTTCTTTACAATTTTGGTATTAAGTAGTATTAAATGTTGCAACCCCGCGACAAGAAATGCTCATATCGGAAAAAAAAAAATATTGGTAATATAGGTATTGGCAAAGGTGCATATCGGTAGACCCCTATAATTAAATTAAAATTCACTAAACTGCACTGTGACTGTGTCTTTTACATTCACCAATGCCAATAGTATATGCTTTTGAGAAAAAGTTGACTTTTGAATTTGAGGAAAACAAAAGACTTCATTAATATATAACATAATTATATATTATTTATATAATAATAAGTTAGCACTTAAGTTCCAGGTTCACTCTGGTTTACCAATACATTTTTAAAGATTAAATATTGGCATAGGCGGCACTGTCATAATCATAGGTCAATAGGGAATATTTATAATTAATAAGTCATTAGTCTTATTCAAATTCCTTTTGACACTGTTGTAATTGAGTAATTGTAATACTAATACTATACTACACTATACAAGTCTAAACTATACTATACAAGTCTAGTCTCTAGTCACTCTAGAAGTCTAGGCTATTGACCAGGGGCGTCGCTAGGGTTGGTGTCACCCGGGGCGGTAGCTCATGGTGTCACCCCTTCATAATTTAAGGGGGACGTACCTAAATGACGTCACGTGAGGTTACCAATTTTCACCCCCCCCTCTTTCACCCACGTCATACTTTGTCACAAACACGTAAACCCCAACCCCTTGTTCCGCTATGACGTCACAAAGCTTAGACAACCCTCTCCAAAGCCATAATTTTCTCAATAAAAATTAGCATGTTGCAAATAAGTATTTTGTCATTTAAATATGTATTTAGTGTAAGTATGTACTCTAGTATCGTAACACGCGGGGAGCCATTGAAAAAGTCGTTAAATAAATTGTAAACAATCAAATATTTAAGGGGAATTTTATTTAAAATGCTGTTTTTTTTTGATGTGACATAACATTTTTAAACACACCCGCCCCCTAGTCACACATCGTCACAGATGCGTGACCCCTCCTCTTATGGCTGACTAACGGGAGGGGGCTGAGAGGGCTAAAGCCAGGGGCCCCCAATAATTTAAATGTTATTATAATGTATAATAAAGATGGGCAAATGTATGAATCCCTGAAAATGCCTTGGAAAGTCATAAGTCAATGCTGCAGTTATAAGTAGGAAGTATAACAGAGTCTGGGCTAATCTTTGTAAGAAATGCAGTGCTGCTCATTTTGAGCCGTGTACAGCTCATTCCCTTCACTTGGTTGGGAAACGTGGAGCAGTTGTCTTCTGCAAAATCTTTATACCTGGCTTGTTGCATCTACTCATCGTTGACAGATACTTTCAAAACACATAAAAGTGATACATGTTAACAAAGCCTTGTTTGACACAAGATGGTCAGCCCGACATAATGCTGTAAGCAGGGCCAGCCTAAGGGAATTAGAGGCCCTAATCGAAGTGAATTTGGTGGCTTAAAAAGAACTTTCAAGTCAAGACACGGCTTCAACTCCTTGTAGTCTGGGTAGCAAGTATCTTTAATGAATCCTGAATCAACCTCTGTTACATAGCAAACCTTACATTGATAGCCCTGCATCCTCTCCCTTCCCGACCACACAATATTTTCCGTTCACAGCACAAACCACGTGTTTCATACTCAGTCAACTCTGCTCGTCCTATGTCAATACAACAACACAACATGACTCTCACAAATATTGCAGCACTGAAAGAATTAATAACAACGAAAATCAGCCCCGTGTCTGTTGACTTGAAGCAGAAAGATTTCGGAAGGAACTTAAACAAATTAAAGTCGCTATGTTACTTGAATTTTGGGGAAAACAATTTTAGAGAGATTTCAGAAAACAAAATTATCCCTTCAAGAGCCGAGAATATCTTTGATTTCAGCCAAGTATTTGAAGTCTCTCAATGAGTTTGTTAAAAGAAAGCATTTTTAATTTGATTCATATGAAGACAAAGGAAAGGACAAGTCTTAGGGAAAAAAAGACTATGAATAATCGAGAATACTATTAAAGAAGAGAAAGTGTCAGTTTGATATTACCAAAATGGTATTTATGGTAATCATTGACAAACTTTTTGAAGCCCCACAACATCGATTTAGCGCATATCAAGACATCCATTCGAAGCTCAGAAATGACGCCATTCGATGCGCAGCAGCCAAGTTAATGAAGAATATTAAAGTAATTTCGAAGACTGCTTACCTTCACAATTAGTCCAATTTTCAGAACCCTTAAAAAACTTATTGTCCAGCTCCTGGCTTAGGGTAAGGAAAAGGAAGTAGCACAATGCGAAACTCAAAACAAGTGCACAGAGCTAAAAATAAATTTTGCTGCTTTTGAATGAGCTAAATTTCAGTTATTTACAAATGTAGCATCGAAATTCGCATGTAGCCTATCTCTCAATGATGACTTCAAACTGAAGCAGAGGGCGATCATTGCAAAGTTGAAAAGAATACAAAAATTAGTTAGAATTCGTATTGGACAACCAAGACTGAATATGTTCTCTCTAATGATTATTGAAAAGGAACTTGTAAGCTTATTTAGCTTGACTGACTTGATTGAAAACATCGCCATGAAAAAAATCGCAAACTTAAGTTGTAGGTTGAAATAACAATAGATATTTTTATAACTTTTTTATTTCAAATAGAGAAAACAATTCGTTACCCCATGAAAAACAAACGTTGAAAAAAAACATTAAAAAATACAGAATAACGCGTAATATTATTCTTTATATGGGCTCGTTTGTAACCACGAAACAGCGTAAGTTGGGATGGGACCGTCGTAAACGGGGGACCATTTATATACAAACATGCATATCCATGCTTGCACGTTTTTAATAAATATAACAATTATTGATTCAAAGACATTGAATTAAAAAATCTCTTCTTAAAAAACAACAAAGAAAACTTGAAAAAAAAATTGTACTCCCCCCCCCCCCAATCCCCATTAAGGAGGAGGAAATAGTGAGGTGGGATTCATTCATGCTGTTAGTGTGTCAAAGCCTAAATGGCTTTTTGTCCAACCTTTTTAAAGATCTCTCTGCTGCGACTATTTCTTTTTTTTTCTTATTTGTTTTAATGTTGTATGTGTGCTTGATTTTTTTTATTATTGCAAGTTAACTGATTTAAAAAAAATTAAAATCTTTGTGTTTAATGTAGATCTATATCATCGTATTTCTTACTTTCTTTCTAGTGGAAAGAAATGTTTATCCTTTGTTTTTCTGACATACAATCGAACAGTAAAATTTTAGGCTTTGGTGTCACCCCCCTGATGGTGTCACCCAGGGCAGCCCCCCCCCCTGCGACACCACTGCTATTGACTATTGAATTGATTACTAAATTTATAATTTACAACAACACTGACTTGACTACAAATACAAAGACTACAGTCACTGTAGTTAGTCTACAGATTACAGACACTACAGTAGATTCAGTAGAACTGTAGACTACACTAGACTACAGTCTTCAGTGACTTCACAGTATAATCAGTATAGTATAGTCTGAGTATAGTAATATTTACTAATAAACTAATAATATTAGTAATGTTATAATTATAATTATAATTACGGAGTGTCTACTGCTACGACAAAGTAACGACAGACAACCCGCGCGGATGTGACTGGTGCTACGACATGTCGTAACGCCAGCAACATCCCCCCGGGTTGTCTGCCGTTACGACAAGTTATGACATGTCGTAAACAATTTTCTGTATTTTCAATTATGCTATTACTAATACTTAAATACTAAACTATAATT
>MUZC01000836.1:190421-223691 GCA_002072015.1 Radix auricularia | reverse complement strand
TACTGCAAAGAGTGACTAAAACTAGTCGTAGCAGAAGTTGCGTATGTCGTAGCACTAGTTTCCTGACTAGCGCTACGACATGTCGTAACGCTAGCAACATCCCACCGGATCGTCTGCTGTTACGACATGTCGTAGCACTAGTTTCCTGACTAGCGCTACGACATGTCGTAACGCTAGCAACATCCTACCGGGTCGTCTGCTGCTAAAATTGTCGTAGCGCTAGCCACATCCTTATAACTTATAAATTATAGTAATTTATAGTATAGTATAATTATGACTATGATATTAATTTGTATAATTACAATGTATTAAATATTACAATTTTAAAAAGTAAGACAAAGTTCCCTTTACGAGCAAATTTCATTGAAAACGACTTACATTTTTCGCAAACCATTGTTAATTGAATTTCAAGCCTTTACTTTGGATATTTGTTGTGTTTGTCTCTTTTTTTCACCGTTCTCTCTTTGCTCTAAGTTTAAAGAAAGCTCTCTTCCGTTTGAAGTTATCGTTCTTGAGTTGCCCCCTTGGTTGCACCCCATCATACCTCACCCCTTTTCCATAATATGACCATTCTAAACAAACGTAAAAAAAATCCAAACGAACGCAGCTTTAAATGTACCAGTAACATTTACCTATGTTTACTTAATTTTTTTTTAGTGGTGTAGCTTAGCTATGCAATTGCGAAGATGGTGGTGATGACCATACTGTGCCATACAGTATACAGTTTGAAAGCGTCTCAGGAATCTGAAAAATTGAAAATACATTTCTAATTGACTATTTGAGTAATTGACACATTCTAATTTCACATTGCTAGATTTTAAAAAATATATCTCTTGAGTACAGATTTACTCACAATTAACATAGTGCAACATTGAGTTATGTAACTTATCATTGGTGCTTATATGTGGTTGTTGGGTGCATGGATGATGGAGGCATTGCTTGGTTTTAGTCATATAGATTCAGTGGCGTAGTTAGAACTTTTGCCGCCCAGGGCGGTCTCCAAGTTGCCGCCAATTTAGGGGCCGTCAATAGAGACATAACATATTTCGAATTTACACCCAAAAATATTATTAATTAATAATATGCTGTTTTTAAAATAAATAAATGAATTTTTAAAATAAGAAATACATTTTTTTACACTAGTATGTAAACATATTTATACATTTACATACCTAATTTTCTTAATAGAAAAAGTCTTGTATTTTGCTATCAACATTTAAATTATTTTTAATGTCTTGTTCTATGGTCAATATTGTAAGATTTTGTAGTCTTAAATCACTATTTTGGAATGAAAATTTTTGTTAATCAACTTCAGTTTGGAGAAGCTCCTTTCGCAACTAGATACACTGATGGAAATTGTTGAAAAAATTCTTACGAAAATTATGTTTGGTACAGAATTTTCCAATCTATACTGTTGAATATACCTTAATAGATAAAGGGGGCCTTTCCCCCCAATTTTTCAAACATAATACCTCTTCTTGTAGTGTAGGTACAGAGTCAGGAACAGCCAGGGCTGGTCTTAGACCACTGTAACTTATGAGGCCGCAATTGGTCCCGCGCTTTTATAAGCCCTAGCTATCTTAATTTTCACTTAGTATCCTTATTAATACCTTATCCCTTCCCAAACTAAGCCCTGCGCATTCCTTTTCACATACTAAGCCGCATAGGGTCCCGCCATTGCTAAGATCAGCCCTAAGTACAGCCATAAACACCTGGATCCTTTTTCTTTCAATATTGAACTCTTCTTTATCAATGTCAATAAAGAAATTTATTTGATGTTCAAATTCTTCATTGCGTAAGTTACATGGTATTATACACGAAAATTTTCTTGCAAGGATATCCAACTCATCAGCGCATTCTTTTCTGGTATAATTCCACTCATGATAAACATATTTCTCATAATTCTTGCTCTAAAGATAGAACAATGACTTCTGAATATTCCCCACTCATATTTTTCTCCTTCTAACTCGGTGTTCAGTTGATATCTACGGCTCTCTATAACAGCATTCTGTATTAGCACATCTTTTTCCCACTTTGAAATGGGTTTGCATTAATTTAAAAAAAAAAAAAAAGACGGGTTCCCATAAATTCAGATAGAATATAAAAGAAAACGATTGCATTAAACTGAGTAAAATTCCAGCATCTGATCTCGTTTTACTACTTACTTATTCAGATGTCAAATTTACAAGACGCTTAAAATTTTAAAGTATTTTTTTTTCGAAATTATTTATGCCTATTGCCTATTGTGGTCTTTATTAAAGGAGAAATTAGAAAATTTTCAGGTCCTTGCCATAAATCTTAGCAATTATCCATAAATTAGACCAATTTAAATTATTTACACATTACTTTAATTTGATAGGTGTCATATTTTTTAAATGAATACCCGTATTTTAATGAAAACAAAAACACATCATGTTTGTCACTTTAATGCAATAAAAACAAAATAAATTTTTATTTTTAGTAAGTTACCTTACCATAATTTTCTGAAAACGGAAACAGTTATAAATTGCTATTTGCAAGATAATCTCAACATTTGAACCCCTATGTAATGTAGGTAGGCCTAGGCTACTTGTGAGCGCATCATTCTGCGCATGTCGAAATTCGACGCAAAAACTGACGTCGTGATATTAATAGTAGTCTACATATTATTTTGGGCCCATCGGTGATGTGTGTGCAGTTTTATTATAAAAGCGCCAACTGTGACGTATACAGCTTAATTTTCCAAACAAATCTATACCTTTGTTGAGCGATTTAAAAATTTTGAACGGTTATGCGTTAGTTATAATAACCACTAAATAATCAAACAAATATTGCGCTAATCCGTTTATTAGGATTCGAAATTAAGAATATTTTTGTTTCACCTTGGTTTTCCCACTTCTAAAGAAAAAGGGTGGTTGTCAGAAATCGAACTGTACTTTTCAAATACCCAAAAATGTCGCCATCAAAATGTGTGCCACCCGGGGGCGGACCGTTCCCACCGACCCCTAGCTACGCCCCTGTATATATTAAACCCTCGGCAGGGCAGTGATGATCCCTCGCATTGTGGCGGTCCAAACCATTGAGACTCGTAAGCTTTGACGGGGTGGCGCCGAAGTGATAGCGAGGCCAATTTAGTGGGAGGCGTTTTCGACCTAGTGTCCTGGACGCCCAGGTGGCCGCTTCTAGAAGCGACCGCTGCGGGGGGGGGGGGGGGGTGGGGGCTTCTCGGGTTTTACGTCCCTTAGGGGGCCAGAGAGCTGAGGGGGTTTTCCGGGATCCCCATGAAGAGCACAGGCTCGGGACTGCTGACTTTCTTCCATATGTAGGATTTTCAGTCCTAAAAATTATGTTGTTTAAAGCCATGCAAACTACATGTGACTGTGTCAGACGGTTGGAACGTTGCTAATGGCTAAATAAAACTTTCTAGAATATATATGTTCATAATCCAGTTCCAATATAAAGCCAGAACATGAAGAGCCTTAAGTTTAATGAGATATACTCCAGCTAACAAAACAATGGATCGGTGGCGTAGCGAAGGGGGGCAAGGGGGGCAAATGCCCCGGGCGGAACTTTTCCAAGGGCGGAAAATTCCTGGTCGTTAATTAGTGTCTAAGAAAAAAAATTATAAGAAAGTCGAGCTTTTTATCGAAATAAGAAATAATAAATAAGAATTCAATAACCGAAAGGCATTTGAACTTTTCAAACGTCAAAACTTCAAACTTCTTATTGGATATAAATTCTTCAGATACTACTTCTACTGTCCTGAAAAGTAATTAAGTAGTATGATAATATAACACTGAAGTAAAATTTGACAGTCGCTCCAGGTGTAAAATCAAAACGTATTGTACATGAAACATGAGCCAAGCTCGGGGCGGCTAATTGTATGTAAAAGTGTGGGTTGGGGCTAATTCCTCGTTAAATAGATTAAAAAATGAAAAGCGTTAAAACAAAGTTTATTAAATTACAATAAAAGCAAAGATAAAAAATTCAAAGAAATGAAGGAACTTTATTATATACGTGAACATTTCAAATGCTAAAACTTCAATCTCCCTTATGAATCGTCTTCTGCTACTAATGCTATTGAAGTGGAAAACAAAGGGGTTGAATTAGTGTTCGAATATGACAATATGGTTCTGGTATATATAATTGATTCAAATTTGATTTTAACTTAAATAAACTACTGGAACAGTTTGTTGGGGTACTTACATGGTTTATTGTACCAAAACATTATTATTTTTATTTTAATGTCTTTTGATTTCAAGCGTCAACAAAAATAATGAACAAAATTGTTTATTTAATGACACTTTCCACGCATATAACAAAGCTTAGCCACCCATGAACAAGTGCTCAGCATTTCCAAAGTTTTTTTTTGTTTGTTTTTTTAAAAAAATAAAATTGGAAAGCCCCTGAAATCGGATAAAAATGATTGACTAAGAACAACAATAAGATGAGGGGAAAAAGTGACAGGATGTATTTGTGAAAATTTTTGACATTATTCCTTTAGTCACAGAGAGGACAATACTATTGCAAATAAAGGCAATATTTCGGAACCAATGCATTTGCTTTCCAAGTACTATTGAGCAGTAGCGTCACTAAGGGGGGAGCGGTGGGGGCGGGCCGCCCCGGGTGACACTATCAGGGGGGTGTGACACCAAAATGTAAAATCCTTATGTTCCCGTTAATTGGCACCGGAAAAAACTCGGAGGAGATTTATGGGTTAAGTCGTGAGGGGGTAACACCATGAGCTACCGCCCCGGGTGATACCAACCCTGGTGACGCTTCACCAACCGAGCACTCCCAGTGCATTGTGTCATCTAAAATTCAAACTGAGCTCAGGGCAATTTTAAGAGATATAGTTTTCGAAAAATCATCCTTTTTTCAGGAACATGATACCCCATATTGTTCGTTTGTATTCTATAACTCTTGAGATATTTCACATAATCACCAAACAAGTCTAGTTATGGGATATGTAATGATCGATTGAAAATAAAAAAGTTGACATTGTAGAATCTTTAAAATATTTCATTGAAGTAAAAGTAAATCTGCTTACATTTCTGAAATGGTTTTAAATAAATGACGATCTTAAAATTAAAATAATGGATGGCAGGGGATCTTCATGTGTTAATACTTCTACTTTATGGCTGGGAAGTATTCAGGCGTTTAAGAAAGTCGCAATAACATA
Organism: Radix auricularia; assembly: GCA_002072015.1. NCBI lineage: Eukaryota > Metazoa > Mollusca > Gastropoda > Lymnaeidae > Radix > Radix auricularia. The sequence goes on along the minus strand of MUZC01000836.1, from coordinate 218,530 downwards.
AACTCTCACTGTCAAATCTTGTTCAAATAGTTCATTACATCTAATCTGTTTACATGATAATCCAACTGAAAAACTATTTTTATTACAATAGAATGTTGTTACTGATTCTTATTCATGCCCCTAATCGTGTGGAACATCTACTTACTTTACAAGCAGGCTTCAGAATACAAAATAATAATTATACCACGGAGAAAATTTGAGATTATTTTGAAAGCTATAGAAAAACTGACAAAGACAGAAAGAAAAAAAGTGCATCAGACCAACAGACGCAGGAACTTTGCTAGTCCCAATAAAAATCTTTTTATTTTCGAATCTATGTCATAGATGCACGTAGTCATTTATAAATGTATAGTGCTAGAAAATTGTTAAGAAGAAAATGCTCACAGAGATATTAATCGGATACTTAAAGGATGTTTTGAAATTTGCTGTCTGGTACCTTGACTTGAAGATTATTTTTAAAGGATGAAGTGTCCACATTAAATTTTATCAAGTCAAGGTACCAGACAGAAAATTTTTGATGATCCAAAATATTTACCCATGTTATTTAGAAAAACAGTTGAGAAGAAAGTGCTATTATTCATAAGATGAGATTATTGTAGATTCTACAGTAATGTCATCTTATGAATAATAGCCCAGTGTAGAACTTTATGTGAGATGTTGGAAGGTATGTAGAATTTAGAAAACTTATACAATTTTCGTACACCAGGCAATTTGCTGGACTTTGAAATGTTGACTTTAAATTAGATAACTACATAGCAAACGAACATTTTGATTTAGTTTTTTTTTCGATGATTACTTTCGAGGAAAAAAAAAAATTGATTTAATTGTTCCTATTGGGCTTCGCATAGCATTCACACTATTCAAATCATTCATGACAAGATTAAGTTTAAGTGAGCTGCAATGTACAAATGCTGCTTTGGGTATTTTTCCAATTATTGCTTGGATTCCTCCTTCTTTATCTTCTATTTTATATTTAAACCTCAGCACACAAAAATAATAATTAAAGCAATCTATCTAAGATAACTGAGGTTTGTGAATTGTGAATTCGTATTGGGTTATGGTAGATATACGTTTTAAAATAGTAGTGCTCTGTATCGTGATATTAACTTCTGTCTGGTCGGCAGGCAGCTCAAACGACAGCTTCATAAATTATAGGCCTATAAATGACATACATGATAAAGAGAGATAAGATGCAACAATAAAGAGTTTATCTTGTCTATTTGGTTTTAATTTAGTAAAATGTTTTCTTTCTGTGTTTTTACTTAATAACATCTGTGTTCGTCCGTCGAGTCGACGAGGACCACTAGTCAGCCGAGGGTTGCTGAGACTGGTTTTGTCTATGTGTGCGCAGATAGCTGACGAGACCGATTCTGGCACGGAAGGTTCGAGAACAGAAGGGACGTGGGACGAGTGGGTTGTCTCCTGGAGGGTTGACAGCGTGGGCCTTTCACGCTTGCCTCTTCTTTTATGCGGCGTTGATCCTGTTTGCCTCGCATATCCTGGTACCTTCGTGGATGGATTGACGCCAGGTGGACCGGTCCAATGCAGCTTCTTCCCACGTGTCTGGGTTTATTGCAAACGCTTTCAGAGAGGCTTTCAATGGGTCTTTAAAGCGTTTCTTTTGTCCACCATGGGACCGCTGGCCATGCTGGTAGTATCTCATTTTGGCATTCGGGCTAGATGCCCTGCCCAGCGAAGCTGTGACTGCATCAGGAGGATGAAGATGCTGGGGAGGCCAGCTTTGGTTAGTACCACTGTGTCTGGAGTTTTGTCCTGCCATTTTATGCCAAGAATTTTGTTGTGTGAAAGTGGTTTAGATTTTTAACATGGCGATGATACACGGTCCATGTTTCGCATGCTTAAAGTAGTGTAGGGAGCACCACTGCCTTATATAATTTCACTTTTGTCTGGATGGTAATGCCTCTTCTGTTTCAGACATTCGGGTACAACTTTCCAAAATTGGAGCTGGCACTGGCAATTCTGATAGTAGAGGAAAGATTAATTACTACAGAAGGATTTTTTTTTAAAATGTCAAGAACTAGAGAAAAACTTCGCATTAGAAAGCTTTCTTTAATATACATTAAATTTATTTATTCCCTTAAGTGAGCACTAAAAAGCATCAGTGCTGATCTATTTATTATGGCCTTGGACGTAAAACAAACTGATTAGTTCGCAGTATTAATTAGATCAAAACATATTATTTCAATAACATATAAGAGATTTTTAAATGTAGTCTTAAAGAAATAATTATTCTTGCTGTGTTTTACGTTTTTCTAATGTTTTATGAAAACAAAATTATACATAGATTTTTTTTATTAGGACAAAAAAAGAATATTAAAAAAATCATTTTTATTCAAAGTTATGTAAGCTATGAATTCAATTTAATAATTGTTACACATATGTATCTTTTTGCATTATGCATTCGCTAAATGGGACATTCAAATTGATCTCTTTAAATCTAAGTTTAAAAAAAAAAAAAAAAAAAAAAATTTAAATCTAAGTGGCTTGCCACTTAACTTCGTTCCTCTAATTGAGGGATACTGTGTCAATGAATTTCTAGTTTTATTTTACCCCCTGCAACTGGTTAATTTTTGATTGATAAAAAATTTAAATGTTGGATGACAATTATAAACTAACAAAAACAATTTTTTTTTCATAAATGTAACCTTCACTTTTGTTGGCACAATTTATTAAATACTATATACTATATGATAATTTTATGATTGATTAAACACCAAGCATGTTAGGCCTCTCATAAAACTCCTCAAGACTATGGCTAAAACATTTCTAAAAGTCTCATCTCATCAATTTTTATTAGATGCAGACATAACTAAAAAGTTTTTATACAGATCTTAATAAAAGAGACTAGATTGTAAACATTTTATAACAACTGTCACATTTTAATTATGTGTGATTAATAAAGCCTTGATTATACTTGATATTGTTAATTTTTAAAGTACATTTTGTACAATGTTTCTAGTGCAGTGGCGTAGCTAGACGGGGGCGGTGGGGGCGGTCCGCCCCGGGCGGCACACATTTTGAGGGCGGCATTTGTGGGAAGTTAAAAAGTACAGCCGTTTCCCACAACCGCCCTTTAATTTTTTAAAGAGGTAAAATAATGGTGAAACAAAAATATTCATAATTTCGAGTCTTAATAAACGGGTCGCACAACATTTATTTGATTACATATTGGTTGTTATAACTAACGCAAACTCATTAAAAAATTTAATTTGCTAAAAAAAGTATCGATTGGTTTGGAAAACCAATCGAATACATAATAGTCATATGAAAACTACACACAAAAACACGTCAGCGCTGGGCCTAAGTTTTTGCGTGGATTTTCCACATGTGCAGAATGATTCGCGAACAAGTACCTATATGACATGGTGGTTCAAACTTGTGTTTTACTTGCAAGGTGTAATTTATATTACTTTTTCAGTTTTTTTAAATAAAAGTATTGTAAGGTAAGGAAATTATTAAATTTATTTAGTTTTTATTGCATTAAAGTACCATACATTAAAATACGGTAATTTATTAAAATGTTACGCCTATCCAATAAAAGTAATCTGCAAAAATTATGACAAGACTATGAAAATATTCAAATTTCTCTGTTAACTAACACCACAATAGGCATAAATAATTAAAATTGACATCCGAAGAAGTAACTAGTAAAACGAGATCAGATTCTGGAATTCTACTTGATTCTATGCAAACTTTTTCTTTTGTATGTTTTATGTTATGATCCCAATTTAGTTAGTTTTGTGTGTGTGCAGTGGCGTAGCTAGGGGGGGGGGGCGGAGGGGGCGGTCCGCCCCGGGCGGCACTCATTCAGAGGGCGGCTTTTGTGGGCATTTTTAAAATCTAAGCCATTTCCGAAAAAAAAACTTTCTCTTTTGAAGGGGGAAAACTAAGATGAAACAAAAATATTCTTAATTTTGAGTCTTAATTAACGGATTCGAGCAACATTTGTTTTATTACACAGTGGTTGTCATAACTAACGCAAAATGTTAAAAAATGTAAAATTGCTCAAAAAGGTAAGGTGAACAATTAAGTGGTATACGTCACCGATGGCGCTTTTAAAAGAAAACTGAAAAAAAAAATCACCGCTAGCTCGAAAATATGTAACATTAATACCGCCATGACAATTTTTGCGTAACTTATATTACTTTTCAGGTTTCATAAAGTTATTGTAAGGTAACTTATTAACTTATGAAAAATTGACATCTGAAGTAACTAGTAAAACTATATCAGATGCTGGAATTTTACTCAGTTCAATGCAATCTTTTTCTTTTCTGTGTTATCTCAATGTATGTGAACTCGTATCTGTTTTAAATTAATGCAAACATATTTCATGGAAAAAAGATATTTTTATTGTACTAATACATAACGCTGTTACAGAGAGTTGGAGATATCAATGGAGCACCGGGTTATATTATATGGAGAAAAATAAGAGTGGGGAAAATTCAGTAGACGTGGTTCTATTTTTCGAGCAAGAAGTACAATGATAAGTGTTTTTATCCATAGATGTAATTATAAAAGAAAATAAAAGAACGCACTGATGAGTTACGTGTCCTTGCAAAGAAATATTCGTGTATAATACCATCTAACCTCCTAAATGAAGAATTTGAAAAACAAGAATTTTTTAATTTACAATGATAAAGAATTTTTCGATATTGAAAGAGAAAGGATCCAGGTTTTCATGGCATTCCACAGGGCGGTCTTAGCATTTGCGGGGCGCTATGTAGCTTAGTATGCGAAAAGGATTGCGCGGGGCCCAGTTCGGGTAGGGATAATGTATTAATGAGGATTATTAGTGAAAATTAAGATAGGTGGGACCTATGAAAGCGCGGGGCCCACTCCGACTGCATAGGTTGCAGTAGCCTAAACCAGCCCCGGCTGTACCCACACTACAAGAAGAGGCATTATGTTAAAAAACGGGGGAAATCCCCTTTGATCTATTAAAATATATTCAACAGTATAGATTGGAAAATTCTTTACCCAAAATTAATATTTGGCTAAGAGTTTTTTCAACAATTGCTATCAATGTATCTAGTTGAAGAAGAAATTATATTCGCTCCACAATAAGTTATTTAAGACTACAAAATCTTGCAATATTGTACAGAGAATAAGATATTACAAATAATTTAAATTTGATAACATAATACACGATTTTTCTACTATGGAAGCTAGATGAGTAAGTAAATGTATAAATAATAAGAAATGTGTTTACTCACTGATGTATACAATGTCATTGTTTATTCAAACAAAACAGCAACATCTATTTAAAATAAAAGCATATTAATTGTAAATGTTTTGGGGCATGCATTTGGAGTATGTTTTGTCTCATTTGGGGGTTGGGGGGGACCTACGACCACAATAACTTTCTTGTGGCCTGCAAAACAATATCTAGTATTTTTATACATGTGTATTTGTAGGTAAATCATCGCATGAGAGACCCCTTTTATTTAATACTTACATAAATAGGGCATGCTGTGGTAAAATTCTCCCCCACCTCATACAATGTGCATCGTTTCAATTACAATTATTTATTAATGTGTATTAATTTATAAAAATCATCATATGATTGACTTAAGGGGCCGTCCATAAATGACGTCATGTGATTTTGGCTGATTTTTTTACCCACAGCCCCCTCGTCACACGGAGTTACGAAAACTTAGACCCCTTCCTCAATGTGACGTCACAAAGACCCCCCTCCCTGCATAAAAGCCGTATTTTCTTTTTGAAATGTGCATGTTTTAAATCATTTTTTTTGGTGGTCATTTAACTGTTTTTTAATGTAATGCTGCACTCAATCTAATATCGTAATACGCGTGAAACCACGTAAAACATCATTAAATAAAGTGTTGGTAATTATATATATTTAAGTGGAAATTTATTTAAAAATGCGCGTTTTGAATGACGTCACATGTGTGACTCTCCTTGCCCCCCCCCCGGTGCGGGACGTCATTTATGGGTGTCTCCTAAAAGGGCGGCATATTGGAGTCCGCCCCGGGCGGCAAAAGCTCTAGCTACGCCACTGTGTGTGTGTGTGCGTGTTTTTTGTGTGTGTGTTTTTTTTTAAAATTAATGCAAACCCATTTCATGGAACAATAACAAAGTGATATGCTAATATAAAACGCTGTTATATGAGCCAAAACAATTTGTGAAGAAATATGAGTGTTGAAATTTAGAAGACGTGGTTTTATCTTAAGAACAAGAAGTGCAACTGTAATTGATTTTATCAATGGATAGAATTAAAAAGAAAATAAAAGAACGCTTTCATACGGTGCATATCCTTGTTCGAAAATATTCGTCTATAAAATATTATATAATTATACCATGTAACCAATTAAATGTAGAATTTTCACATCAAATAAATTACTGTTTTGACAACAATAAAGAAAATTTCAATATTGAAAGAAAAGTGATCCCGGTTTTTATATCCATGCCTACTCTACTAGAAGAGGCATTACATTAGAAAAACGAGGGGAAAGACCTTTTTATTCAAGTTTTTTTCAATGGTATAGATACGAAAGAAAATTGTAATTTTGCTAAGAATTTTCTCAACAATTTCTATCAGTGTTGCTAGTTATGAAAGGAGCTTATTCAATCTGAAGTTGATTAAAAAATGTCTTTGTTCCACAATGAATGATTTAAGACCATAGAATCTTGCAATATAAACCATAGAACAAGACACTACAAATAATTTGAAATTTTGAAAGCTTAACACGATTTTTCTGCTATGAAAGTTAGTAAGGTAAGTGTATAAATATGTTTACATACTAATGTATACAATTTATTTCTAAAAAAATCATTTATTTATTAATAAAAACCAAAATCATATTAATTGATAATATTATTTTAAATATGTGTTGCCTCATTTGGGGAGGGGGTGGCGTGGACCTGCAACTTCAGTAACTTTCTTGTGGCCTTTAAAAAAAGTATCTTGTGTTTTTATAAGTATGTATTGGTAGGTATATCATTTTATGCGGCCTCTTTTATTACTGTTTATATAAATATGGCATGCAATGGAAAAAAATGTTTCCCACCTTTATTTAGCTTCAATTACAATTATTTATTCATGTTTATTAATTTATAAAAAAATCGATCACATGATTGACTTAAGGGGCCAGTCGTAAATGACTTCACGCTATTTATGCTCATTTTCTTATCCCTTACTCCTCGTCACACGTCGTCGTAAAAACTTAGACCCATTTTTCCATATGACGTAACAACGCTTTTGCCCCCTCCCCCCATAAAAACCGTATTTTTAAATTTCAAAATAAGCATGAAGCCATGTAAAACGCATTAAATAAATTGTCAGTAATCAAATATTTAAGTGGAACTTTTATTTGAAGTTGCACGTTTTTGATGTGACATCCCCTTTATTAAACATTCCCCCTCGTTACAAATGTGGTAATCCCCCACCCCGGCGCGGGACGTCATTTATGGATGGCCCCTAAAAGGGCGGCAAATTGTAGACCACCCCGGGCGGCAAAAGGTCTAGCTACGCCACTGTTCTAGTGTATTTCAATTTGTTGTATGATGTGATACTAATAATAGTTTAGGAAATGTTAGACACGACAGAAACTTATAACTTTTCTTTGTTTCAGTATTTAAAAATGCAGGATAGTAATAACTAGGGGGACAGCCGTTTATCGGGTACTAGCAATTTACCCGCGCTTTGCTGCGGATATTAGGATTTCAGTTACCGTTTAGAACCCGCTAAACACCAATTCAAAACACCTATTGATTTTTATATTGAAGTGGATTGGAGTGGTTTTAATTTAGGAATACAACGGACGATGGAGACATTACTGTTTCGTCATTTTATTCTCTCTTACTAAACTTTAACACTGAAGAACATAAACATAAACAAGGGACATCACTCAAACAATATAAAACTACAGTAGTACAAGAGTGAGTTCCCCTAAGAATAATCCCAATATATTACATATATGAATCAAGATGGATATACTAAATATATTAACTTCAACCGTTCAGGCTCCTACGTACACAAGAACTTGGAGATTTAAAGATGTGTCTTTTTTATATGACTCATATTGGAAAAAAAAAATATTTCGGCAATCATCCCGCTAGTGAGAGGTGATTTAATATTTTTTGCCTTTTACCATCGCGGGGGTAGGAGGGTACTCAACAACTTCCAAAAGTTTAACGTTTCTACCTACACGGAAACTTGGAGAATTAGTGTTGATTCAGTTTTATATAGCCCATTTTAGCTGTTAAATTTTTGGGCCCCCGGCGACCCATAAGAGGAAATTTTTACAATTTATATATTTATTTTTCCTTGTCTACCTACACGGGAAATAAGATTTTCAATTTTTAAAAATCTCATATAAGGAAAAAAACATTTTTGAGGCCCCGACCCCCATTAAGTGTGTATTTCAAAAATATTTTACACCGACTTTCGTCGTGGGAGGGTATTTAACAATTTCCCAAAGTTTCATGCTCCTAACTACATTGAAAATTGGAGAATTAGTGATGAGTCCGTTTATAATATAAGAAAAACTATATTTGGGCCCCCGGTCCCCCATTAGTGGAAATTTTAACATTCTTTTTTGCCAATTTTTGTCGCAAGATTGTACTCAACAATTTCCCAAAGTTTCATTCCTCTACCTACACGGAAAATCGACAAATTAGTGATTTTCAGTTTTTATATAGTATATATTTGGAAAAAACTACATTTTGGCCCCCCGTCCCCAGTAAAGGATATTTGAAATATGTTCAACCTGCTACCATCGCTAATGTGAATTTAGCAATCCCCAACTTTTTATGTGCCTACAGGGGAAATAAGTGAATTAAAGATTTTGAATTTTTATAAATCTCATATAAGAAAAAAAAAAACGTTTTCGGGGCCCTGGCCCCCATGAGTGTGTATTTAAAAATTCTTTTACACTGACTTTCGTCGTGAGAGGCTACTTAACAATTTCCCAAAGTTTCATGCTCCTACCTACAAGGAAAATTGGAGAATAAGTCATGAATCGGTTTTTAATATAAGAAAAACTATATTTGGTCCCCCGGTACCCCATGAGAGGGAATTTTAACATTATTTTTTGCCAACTTTAGTTGGGAACGTGTACTCAAAAATTTAACCAAAGTTTCATGCTTCTACCTATACGGGAAATAGGAGTATTAGTGATTTTCAATTTTTATAAAGCTCATATAAGGAAAAAACCGTTTTTGGGGCCCCGGCTCCCATGAGTGGGAAATTTAACTTTTTTTTTTCAATTATAATCGGGAGTATGTACTTAAAAAATTTCCAATGTTTCATGCTTCTACCTACGCGGGAAATAGGACAATTGGTGATTTTCAATTTTTATAGAGCCCATATAAGGAAAAAATGTTTTGGGGCCTCCGGCCGGACATGAGCGAGATTTAAAAAAAAAAAACCTTTTCACCAATTTTCGTAGTGAGACGGTACCCAACAACTTCCCAAAGTTTCATGCTTCTACCTACACGGGAATTTAGAGAGTTAGTGATGACTCGATTTTTAAGATAAGAAAAACTATATTTGGGCCCCCGATCCCCCATGAGAGGGAATCTTAACATTATTTTTGCCAATTTTTGTCGGGAGCGTGTACTAAAAAAATTGCCTAAGTTTCATGCTTCTACCTATACGGGAAATAGGAGTATTAGAGATTTTCAATTTTTATTTGCTCATATAAGGAAAAAAAACGTTTTTGGTGCCCCGGCCCCCATGAGTGGGAAATTTAACTCTTTTTTAAAAAAAAAAAATTATAATCGGTAGCGTGTACTTAACAAATTTCCAAAGTTTCATGCTTCTACCTACATGGGAAATAGCAAAATTGGTAATTTTCAATTTTTATAGATCCCAAATAAGGAAAACATTTTTTTGGGCCCCCGGCCCCACACGAGCGAGATTTAAAAAAATTCTTTTTCGCCAATTTTCGTTGTGAGAGGGTAACCAACAACTTCCCAAAGTTTCATGCTTCTAACTACACGGGAAGTTGGAGAATTAGTGATGAATGAGTGAGTGAGTCAGTCAGTCAGTCAGTGGGGGCTTTCCCTTTTATTAGTATAGATGCCGGATATCTGGACTTGATATGTATATTTTCGACACTATCCGGATTTGGCAAAACCTTATGGCAGGAAAACAATTATCAAACACTTGACATTGAGAAAACACTTTTTCAACTACAACTACACAAAAGGTCGATGGCTTTCTTGCTGCTTAGAATATTAATGTTAATGATTTCAGAATCAGGAAAACCTCATAACACTGGTGGAGAACTTCTCCGCATCCGGGCAAAATAGCGACTGTCAAAACAGTGACCGTCATAATAGCGAATTCAAATTAGCTACTGTCAAAACAGCGACCGTCATAATAGCGACTTCAAAATAGCGACTGTATCAAAACAGCGATTGTCAAAACAGCGACCGTCAAAATTGCGACTATTTTCTGTTGCTTGTGATAATGTCTGAAAAACTTAATGTGCTAAGACTAAAAAGTATATGCATTGAAAACCGGTCAACATTAATTGCGAATTTATGATTGTGATAAATGCGCCGCCTCATGCGCCACTCCTCTGAGGTAGCAAGTCCTTCCAACCCATCCAACTCAACTCCCATCCCAATCCGATGTAATCGGACAATAAAAAGGCGATGTGTTCAGATAGTCCGTTACAAAGCAACATCCAGATCAATATGATTTTCTACAATAACTTGGAGCACTTGCTCATAATGTAGAGATAAATGACACATAATTTAAGTAACCTTGATCTTTTCTATTCCTTTTTTAAAATCTTCATTTTTAAATTCACTTCTTTATTATGTAGCTAAGACAAAATAAATATTATCCTTAATCCTTTGTTGATAAAATTTTATTTCACTGAGCAGCTTTTTTGTATATGAATGAGTGCGTGTGTATGTAGCATAATCCACTTCTATAATTGCTTTACTTTTTTAAAAATCAAAATTTATAATTTCAATAAATACTTCTTTTAAATGTTGTTATATTTGGAGTTTTATATTTTTTAATATGCATTTATGTAGTTTTTTTTCACCTAGGGTCCTTGGATAAGATTAGAAATTGAAAAGGGGTCTGTGTAAAGAAAGTTTGGAACCACTGTGTTAAGTGAATGGTTGGACAAGAATAGCTATGCAGTGAAGTCGCTGTTATGACGGTCGCTGTTTTGATACAGTCGCTAGTTTGAAGTCGCCATTTTGACGGTCGCTTTATTGATACAGTCGCTATTTTGAAGTCCCTATTATGACGGTCGCTGTTTTGACCGTCGCTATTTTGAACCCGTGCCGTTGCCGAGATATACTTGGCACTACAAGAAACACTTGACAAATGATTACAAGAACTTCATCTCCAGATTGCATGAAAATTTAACAGGTCATAAAAATTAACAGACTTTAATTATTTTCCACGAAGTACTAAATCATGCATGCCGCAAAATAGGATTGTAGAAGTGATGGGGCCCAGTTTGTTGCGATTTTCTTGAATTTGTCTTCTAAATGATGAGTCCAACTGCCCATTTATAGAAACCGCTTTGTCTTTTAATAATGCAACAAAATTTCTTGCAGTTCCATTTTAATTATAGCCTTTGTGTCATATGCTTTGCATGTGTTTAGCTTGATCTTCGTTAAAATCTTTTTATATTTTTATATTTTTTTGCATGATTTGATGCCAACTGAATTCCTGGATTTACATTTTGCGGAAACAACATACAATAATTAAAAAGTCACCTTTTAAAATTTGCAAGTATAATCACGAATCAGCTGAAATTTTAACTCATTCAACTCATTTGAAAGGTCGTGGGTCCAGACATACTTTCCAATATCCAATTAGAAAATGAATAAGTGTCAGCGACAATCAAAGTAGAAACAATAGCCTCAGCTGTGTCTAGCTGTTGACTTGTACTGATGTCCTCAGTGCCAATGATAAGTCAGATGCTGCAGATGCCCCAAAATCATCTAATAACGGCATTTCGGAATCCCGCGAGTTTGCTTAAGGATAAGGTATTAATAAGGATAATAAGGGAAAGTTAAGATCGGCGGAACCTATGAAAGCGCGGGGCCCACTGCGACTGTATAGGTTGCAGTAGCCCAGAGGCGTCACTAGGGTTGGTGTCACCCGGGGCGGTAGCCCTTGGTGTCACCCGGGGCGGTAGCCCTTGGGGGCCCCCCAAAAAAAAAACAACAACAAAAAAACAAAAAACACACACACACAACTTAACCAAATTCTGCCAAATACTGGGAAAATACAGATTCTTTATTATCGTTTGGAAATATAGATAAAATATTTATTACAAAGGCATTTTGGAGAAAAAATAAATTTTAGGTCGATTGGTAAATATTGTAAAAGTAAAAATATGAACCACATAGGAATAAAATTTTATTAAAAAAAATTTAATTAACATAAAATTATTAATTTTAAGTAATACTGTTAAATGATGTAATGTTTTCAAATTTGACAAACTTGCATCTAAATTGAGTTCCATTAAAACTTACAATAGTTACATATTATTACCAAAATTAGATAATATTACCAACCATTACAGTACAACTTCCAATGATTAATAAGGTTGTAACCATGCTGTTTTGGGTTTGTAAATCAGTAACTATCAGAATGATATTTAATGATTAAATATAGAACTACAACAATGTCATTAAATATATTTAAAAATCAGAATTTAGCTTTTCTGGCTTTTAAAGCTGAAAACTTGTTAATTACGTCATCGAAATCTATTTCTTGCGCCGAATCACTCTCAATGGATAACATGACCAGATCAGAAAGCCTGGACTGCCCCATTGAAGATCGTAAATAATTCTTTATAAGCTTTAACTTTGAAAAACTCCTTTCACATGAAGCTACAGACACACATATTGTAACAAACAATCGTAAACTCAATGTGAGATAAGGGAGGGATTCTATGAAGTCCCATTCAGCTATGAATTTCAAAATGTCAAGTGCGGACCACTCTTTGGCTTCAAAGATATCGATCTCTGCTGCCTTCAGGTGCCTTCTCAGCCTTGGTATTTCTAATAAAAGCTCTTCCTCTGACAACTCCTCATAGAAGGTGGACAACCTTGGAATAGACACATGTAGCTCTTCTTCAGTGGCAGATATCAAGCTTTTGGCTTGAACAGCCTCAAACATGGCTGCTACTTCCTTGAGTGCACTTGATCTGATCTGGAGTTCAGAATGAAACCGATCAATACACTCAAGCATCGCCCTTTTGTTTTCTTCTAGCAGTGTTAGTCCAGCATCTCTTGTTTTCTCACCTATCAGTCTTTTCTTAAACTTGGGTATATTCTCTACTGAAATTCCAAGTTGTTATGATTTTAAAAGCGCTTGTTCAATTGCCTGCTCAACCAGATGATTCCTCTGCTCGCACAGAAAAAGTCTCAGTGTCTCTAACTTCGTCACCACTTTGTCAAGTGTTAAGCCCTTGGTCTGAAGATACAGCTGTGTAAGATTGACTTCTTATAGTACATGACACCAAAAGTAGAGGTAGCAAAGAAAAGGGAAGTTGCAGACAGCAGGTAAAATGCATTGCGCTTTACCTCTTGTGTCTAAATTTTCATCAGAGTCACATAAGGCTTCAATTGCCGTTACACATTCGTCGAATTTTTCGTTCACTGCTTTTACTGCAGCAGGATGAGAACTCCATTGTGTTGTTGATAGCCTTTTTAATGAGACTCCAGTGTTTTCCATTAAAACATCCCATCGATGAGTTGAAGCCGCGAAGAAAGAAAACATTGTTTCAAGAGTTCCAAAAAAAGTCACACAAGAAGCATTATCAGCAAACGAGTGTTGGCCGCACAAGTTAAGCGAATGATCGACGCATCCATTAAAAATAGCTTTCCTGTTCTTCTTTTTTAAAATGGCCTGCACACCTCCACGAATTCCAGCCATACTCGCAGCATTATCGTAACCTTGAGCACGGCACATCATAATGTCGAGTCCATCGCTCTCCAGATTTTTAATAATTTCAGAGCTGATGTCAACAGCTTTTTTACCCTTTAAAGGGAAAAATCCCAGGAAAACTTCTTTTACTTCCACTTCTCTATTGTGAATCTTCACATATCTTATCACTTGGGACATTTGATCAGTGTGTGATGTGTCAGGTGTGCTATCAAACATCATCCCAAAATACCTGGCAGATTTTATATCCATGACAAGCTTCTCCTTCACATGGTTTGATAAAACATTTATAAACTCATTCTGAGTGGTTGGTGCTAGATAAGATACAGATGCTTTGAGTTTACATGTGCTTTGCTTTAACCTCATTATGTGCTCTTTTAGGACTGGATCATATTTAGATAGCATCTCAACCATTTCAAGAAAGTTTCCTCTATTATATGACGATTCATCTTCATTGTGGCCACGGAATGGCAGATTTTGCTTGGCGAGGAACAATGTAATATCCAGCAACCTATGCAAGATGTCTCTCCATTTTTTTTTCTCAATGTCCATCAAAACAATACTTTCGTCGTCAATTGTTTTGTGCAGTCTAAGTCCTGCTGCCAATGTTTTCCATTTTTCAAGGCAATGTAAGTGTGACTCAGATGTCTCATGTTTATGCACCTTTGGGTTCAGTTTCCACCACTGCTGAAACCCAGTCACAAATTTGGATGTCGTGTCTGAAGCATTTACGGCAAATAGTCTGCAGCAAAAACAATATAATTTCTCACTGACGAGTGAGTAAATCATCCATGTTCGCAACATTTTCTCGCCATTGGGCATCACCTTGTAAAACCACATTTTTGATAGCTGGCGAACATCTCCTTTTGCATTTGAATTTAGCCTTTTCGTGGTTCTGAAAGGTCCATCTTTGTTCTGGATAGAAGCACTTCCTCTTTTGATGATTTCAACTCGTAAATGATATGGAACTGGTATATTCCAATTTGAAGCATCATCTAAGATGTTACTGTTTTCCCCTTCAACCTGATTCTTTACGTCATTTACAGTATCATGTCGAGATATATCTTCAGTCAACTCTTCTGTTTCGAATTCAGCAATTTCCATTATTTGTTTTACTGGTTCATTTTCTTCAATTGTAACTTTTTCCTCTTCCGCAGAATGCATACTTGCATCAGAAAAATTAGCATTATCAATTGGTGGCTGAGTAACTGTGTCTTTAGATGAACACTGGCTATCATCTGATTTCTTGACATATTGAAGCATGGATCCGCGTAATGATTTAAGTGATTCTTTTTTTTTCTTATTTGCTTTTCTTTGCTGGCATCCACTTGGCCTCTTGGATGAATGTAATCCATGTGGCATGATATATCTTTGAAAAAAAAATATTTTCAATTAAATAATTTTACAAAATTTACTTAATGATTTCTTTGTATATTATTTATTTGCTAAAAAAATATAATTCCATGCTATTTGTTATAATTTTTTAATAACCTCCAGTTCTTTCTTGGTAATAACTAACAGAAAAAGTACTTACTTATTTGTGCTCCTAACCACGACACCGTTTGTAAGTTTTATTTTTAGCGCATTTTCGAGATGTCGAAATCGCTATTGCACCCGTTTTGTCCGTCCGTCCGTCTGTCATCACCCTTGATCTCAGCATCCATAAGTCCTAGACCCATGAGGTATATATGTTTTTTGTATGCCCTGACCTGCCATTTGTGCATCAACACTCAGTTACTCGATCCGTTAAAAAACCCCGTTAAAACTACCAAAAAATATTTCGAATCGAGAGGTAACACTAGCGCAGGGAACGGCCGCCATTGCCGGAAGTCGAATGCACAATCCTTCCAGCATTGAAGAGTGGTGCGAAAGGGTGCAAAAGAATTAGTTGTTTTTTTTTNTTTTTTTTTCTTATTTGCTTTTCTTTGCTGGAATCCACTTGGCCTCTTGGATGAATGTAATCCATGTGGCATGATATATCTTTGGAAAAAAAATATTTTCAATTAAATAATTTTAAAAATTTACTAAATGATTTCTTTGTATATTATTTATTTGCTAAAAAAAATATCATTCCATGCTATTTGTTATAATTTTTTAATAACCTCCAGTTCTTTCTTGGTAATAACAAACAGAAAAAGTACTTACTTATTTGTGCTCCTAACCACGACACCGTTTGTAAGTTTTATTTTTTAAATTGTTGTCTTAGTGTAACTAACTAATTAATAGCGCACATGCAGATTGGAGGCGATTGTTGAAATAGATGCTAATGTTTCAAGATGGACTATCAACTAGGTATAGCGCTGTAACGTGACTCTAATGTTTGCGCAAATCTGTCGTCGCGCTTTCATCGTACACAATAGGACTGCGATAAAGCTTGTAATTATAAAAAATTACACAATAACACTTTCTATAAGTTTAAAAATAAGTCTCAAATCTATTGTTTTCATTATACGATCGGTTTAATATTTTTAAAACAAATTGTATTCACTTTCATCGTGCGCGCTTACTGACGCTTGACAACAATTAATTTTTAAAGGACACTAATCCAACATAACGCTCCCTTAGAATAATAATGCTCTATGTGACAGTTTGTTTGAACAAAGACATTCACGTTTGAAATGTGATGGTTGATAGGCCTGTATGGGCTAGAACCTTGTTATTTTGTACATCAACTACGTTGTCTCACAACACAGCTTTCAGATTTTTTGCTATGATAGTTTTTACATGGACATTAACTCATTTTTGTAAAAAAAAAACTCGACTTAGAACATTGTTATGCTAGGGGAAGGGGCCGAATATCGGGCAAGCCTTGACCTTTAAAAAATTAATTAATTAAATGCCATTTTTAAAAAAGTTTAAGTCTTTTCTGTCATACTTTAAGAAAATTTCTGAAATTATCGTCTAACATTTGAAAGTGTCACAAATTTAAGTGCAATTTGGCTTACTTTTGCAACTTTCTTTCAAAATTTAATTCAATCATTATTAAATAATTATTTCAGCAGACAGTGTGGCATTTTGACCCCCCAAAAATAAACGAATTTCTCACTACCCTTCACTGTTATTAATTAAATAAATGATTAATTTGCTTACCTTTACTGCTCCAAGAATGTGGAATTATGAATTATAGACAAAATACTTGAATTTAACAGCTTATATCTTCGGTAATATGCTTTGTAAAGTTCAGATCAGACTTTTTTCAACGTTAAAAATTCGTCGCTGCAGTTACGGTTCAGATCGCGCCTTTGTTTTTTTTTTTTAATTAATTTAACTTCAGCTGCGTAACGTACGCATCACGTGATCTATCGGTGAAAATCACTTCATACGAAATCGAAAAGACGGAAAAGCTTTTATGTAAAATAATTTAGTGTTCAAGGATATTACAAGAAAAGTACCTATACTCAAGAAAAATAAGAAAATTATTTTTCTTAGAGTACTACATGAACATAGATGTGCATATTTAATTAATATAAAAAAAACTAAAATAATAATTCATACATGTTAAATGCATTATTTTCCTCTTTAAAAAGAAGAACAGCATCCTAGCTATTAATTTTTTTGGAGGGGTGGGGAGAAAAATGTTACACCCCCCTCTACTGCCGTGGACGAAGTAGTCACGTGGGATTGGTCTTTCAGGCTGACTCCGTGTGTCGCTATGTCAAAGCTCAGTATTTTTTTTATTTGATGTAAAGCAACCAACACGGCTTCTTTTATGTCTAGCCTTTTTTTTTATCGAGCGGCTTTTCTTTCCTCCACCCCCCTTATTTTGTTTTATTGATGTTCCTTGAGACTTGAGACTGTTTTATTATTGCCTGTTAACTGATTTTTTTTTTAATGAGTAAGTTTTCACTTTAAACGTATTTCATTGTATTTCGTAATTTTTTTTAACATAAAATCTTACACATTACACAATAATTTTTACCTGTGGTGTCACCCCCCTGATGGTGTCACCCGGGGCGGCCCGCCCCCCCCTAGCGACGCCACTGATTGCAATATTAACAACCCTGCTGGTAACTCACTCTGAATGCTCCTATCATGTGAAGACACGGATGCACTGTTTTTCACAGAGCAAATGTAGACCTTGCACACACTGACTATGGCTTTTTTCTTTCATGCGGCTGTGTTCTACGGGCTCAACTATGCCTGTAGTTACAAATGTCAACTTATCTCATGTTTCAGTTTCATCATTACTAGAGTATGGAAGCGTTAGATATTCCTTAAAGGATATCCATGTCTCCATTAAATATATGTGGTAGTTTTGTATTGGTTCTAAAAAGCTTCCTTGGTTGAGGGAAAGAGAAAGAACACCTTTTTATGTAATATTTATTTGATCTAAGAAAATCCACACTGCCTACCATATCCTACCATATTCTCCAAAATCAACACTTTGTATATTTGGCATCAGCCAAAGCTTGAAGAATAAGAGAATGATATTGTTTATAATTATTATTGTACTGTTGTGATCGTGCTTGCCATCTATACTACCAACACAATTTGGATAATCTCAAAGCTGCTCATAGTCCTGGGAAGTCTGACACAGTATTAAGGAACGGCATATGATTATCAACAAAACATTGCCAAATGACATAATTCGTCTCAAAAATTGTGAAATTAAGTGGGCTATTTCATATGAAAATAAAAGGAATCCAAATCCAAGGCTTTTGACAGGAATCTGAAAAGACATAAGATATTATTTTAACTAGCATTACACATAAAAACAAACTTTCTTATAATTTTTCAGTTGTATGAACAGGGCCCAAATAATAATATAATAAATTTAAATATGTCGCATAATTGATTCATTATGTATGCCATCCGCCCATCCTCACAGGACGATGGCGTTGACTCATGTACCTTTCTCCTGGCTTTTCTTCAAATGTTTTTTATTGCAAAGCCAACACTGTGCTGCCTTGGTCTTTCCGAGGGCAGTTAAGTTAAGTTTGCCTCAATTATTTTGCCATTTTCATCCAGCCGTGTCTACTGGAGGCATGCGATGTCAATGCAAAATCTAGAAAGTTCCCTATCAATGACGGTAATCCTCATATCTTCTGTATATAGGGGGTCAGAGGTGGCAAATATTTAAGATTTTCCAGCTTATTATTTTTTTTTTTTACGTGTGCTTGGGTTATGGCTCGGCTCACTTGTTCAGTTGATCACTCTAACACTAAGTGGTTAACCTCACCTATGAATGGTGGGAGCATTGACTGTCTAGGCCCAAGATCAACAAAATTTAATATCCATCCACTGGCTGCTGCCAATCTCTTGGCTTCAGACCGCGCATCTCTTTCTTCTCCCCTTTCGCCATCTTTCCCGGCCATCACTCTTTCTTAGCTTTTCACACCATTGAACTTCTGAGTTGTAGCGCATTCACCAGCTCACCAGCGCAATGTCCTGTAGAATTGTGACAGCATATCTTCTGTATAATCCCAGACAAGGCAGCCATAAATGTCACAAACCCACTGATAGGATAGTAACTATGCTTGGCACTAGTTTCATACCACCCAACTTGACCCATTTGAATTCAACACAATCCTTTTATTCTCTTTCAACACAATTCTGCACAGTCTACTCAAAACACAGACCCCACATAACCAATCAACAATCTTTTAAATTCATACCTCCACTGGGAACAGTTAACAAAAAACTTATGAAATAAATGTTGGTCATAAGAGAAATAATCATCAGTATTATATTGAAATTTAACAGATCTTAAAATTTGAACCATAACATGATTTAACAGGACCATTCTCGCAACCGAGATTAATTTTTGTAGCACTTTTTTTAACCATGCATGGGCAACCAAGAGAAAAACTTGTGGTCTTCAAAAATGTTTTGTAAATCAATCTATTTACAATTAGGTTGATTGCTGTCATTCATTTAAAGAAAAACAGTCACCCCCCCTCTCCTTTTGTGTTGAAAAAATCTTTAAAACATGTATCTTTATTCAACTAATCTGTCACCATCTCTTTACATTTTCACTATTTTGTTAATTTTTAAATCGGTTAAGTTAATGTGTCGCAAATCATTCATAAATTAAAATTAGCACATTTTACTTGAACTTTTCATGATTATGCTTGTGACATTTGTAATAATAAAATGTTTTAATTTTGTAGGGAAATCTATTGTAGGAAATTCTGCTGTTTTTTTTAAATTTTAATTTTTTATTGTTTATTTTTATTAAAGTATTAAAAGTAAGTTGTTGGGGAAAATAATCATTTATTCATGGGCATAGTATTGTAAAATGATTTGCAAATTATATCAGAAAAGCAAAATCATGTTTGTCATGTCAAGAAATTCAAGAATGATCTCCAATTCACTAACTCATAAAAAGATTTTTAACTTTTAAACTGGGCATTTTAACAATAAAAAATGGTTAGTACAAAAAATAATAATGTCAAAAATGTATGCTTTATATTTATAAGAAATGAAGAAAATTCAGTCTTGTGTTATATTAATTTTTCATTTTATTGTTCCATGGCACACAATGCCCATGTACTATTCATTTACAAATGTATTGTAAATAAATATCCCCTCCCCCTTTTTTTAGGATGGTGCTTTGGTATGAATTTTTAAAAAGGGTCATTGTATGGAGCACACTGTTATTAATTAATATAAACAGTATTTTTTTAATACTAATTTCTTTAATTTTTTATTTCTTATAAATATGTGTTCAATTGTGAAAAATTGTATTTTCCTTATATAATGTTTCCCCCTTACTCTTCTGGAGGGCACTATGAATTGGAAATGTTTATTTTGCCCCTCAAATAACTATGTTCAACAATTTTATATTTAACCTACAACAACAAATTTTGATTTAAAAAATTCTTTGACATAGTTTGTCTTTTGGGTACTATATCTAGAACCGAAAGCTCGGCTACCAGGAAGAAGTGATAGCACGACAAGGAATATTTGCTATGTTTATTACATTTAATATCACTTTACACGATGTTAGACAGGTGTTTAAATTAAGTAAGTCCAATTTGATAAATTATCATTATCTGTTAATATTTTCAATTACATGTATGTGAGTTTTTAAAAGAAGCGTTTACATTTTTCTTTGATAACTTTTCTATGAAAGATTTAAGGATAGATTTAATTTTGCAAAATGTCAATAAAATAAAAAAATTATTTTAAGAAAATCAACAGCTTTTGTCTTTTTTCAAACTGTCATAAGTGTATAGTAAGAATAGTATGAAAATAAAAGACATATACATTGAAAGTCTTTGTATGGGCTGGGGGTCAGTTTGCTTTTTGTGTGAGTTTATTAATAAACGATATTTATTTATGATGTATTTTAAAAAAAATATATATATCAATGTAAAGAAAGTTACTTTTCCTTTGAGAAGGCGCTTAAGCCTCTGGGTGGTAACGGCTTTGTGAAAAAAGACTAAGAAAGATGTATCGGAAGTAGGTGATACGTCCTTGTGTCAGGATACCTGCTGGCTAATAATAATAATAAATTGATAATTTATAAAGCGCTGTATTCCAGTAAGGAACTGGGCTCACGGCGCTTTATGTGAATTTAATAACATACTTATTTTTAAAAAAAAAACCATATAAACATTCCTATCATATTCAAAAAACCACATAAATGACAGTATGTTACACATAAGCTACGTTAATCATTAAAACTAAAAGAAATGTTTAATTTTGAAAAGATGTGTCTTCAGTCTTCAGTGCGGTCTTGAAGGACTTGGCCGTTGGAATAATACGGATGCGTCTTAAATGTGTATAAATCCTTTTCATTATAATGAGAGGGAGGGGGTGGTTGTGATGACATAAACTTCCAGAATGTCAGGCGAAAGGTTCTCGGTTATTCTGATTTCTGGCTGGTCTCTAGTGGAACTGACGGCTATGACAACAACAAGGAAAGGGATGTCAACCGGCATTTGATGAAAATAAAGTCAATTCTTGGTTCGCATCGGGGGGGGGGGGTCTAAACTTGATACAGATTAACATTACGAATTTATTTTTGGGGTAAAAAATACAACCAAAGAAAAAGGCCCTATATCAAATCAATGTGCAACATTTTTAAAACACCAAAGATTTGTGACTGAAAGGGACCAATATGTATTTTACAACTTTCTCAGTGACTTAGAGCTCAAGAGGAGATCATAGATATGTGAGCAGTAGTGAGCACCTTTTCCCAACAATGGGCAATAGGAATATTTTGTATCTATTACTATACTATTGCTATTAACCGAAAAATCCCCTAGAGGTAGATGAAGGAGCAGAACCCTGTGTAAGATACATCTGAAGAACCGCCATGGGCCTTGTTTCCCAAAATAGATTAAATAGCAGAGAAACTTTTTTTTTTAAATAGCAAAAATTTATTTATAGAATGTTTGACATTATAATTGTTAAATCATGAAAATGAGTGACACATTAGAATTTGACTTCTTTCTAGTGGCCACGGGCAAAGTTCTGGAAATGATGCATTTGGTTTTAAGTACGACTCTGTAACTCGAGAGTATTTCTTGAAAAGGGGTTAAAAATGAAATCATTACTACTTCTAGTATGTCACCTCAAATTAAAAATGAGCTCATTGCATTTTTGTACTACATCTAATCATTCATGCCCAAATTTATTTACAATTCATGGAGCAACTAATGGAATCCGTAGGGGATGCTTTGACTTAAGTTAAAATTGTATGTGAAGATCTTGGCATTATAATTGAACCTTACAATCGAAAAATAATAGAGCTAATTTTTGGCGATGGAAACAAAAATGTAGCTATGCTGTGTAAAAAAGAGCCAAAAATAAAGTTCAGAAGAAAATCGTTGTTAATCGTTGTCGTATTCTTCATTAGATTCGCATTCTTTATATTAGATTAGATAAGTAAGGTTACTGTAGAAATCAGGTGAGATTTTGGCAGTCATAGAGTTTGGAAAACGTGTATGATTTTCGTACACCAGTTAATATACTGGAATGTGGCGTTGGTGTACTAAAATGTTTAATTAATTACATACAATTTTTTATGCTATCACTTGGCGAATATAATAAATTATTTTCCTAATGTTTATAAATTTTAATAATTTATTAAATTAGCCAAGTGACCAGCCTTTTTACAAATCCGGCTCTAGCTTCAGCGGAATTTCATTTCATAAATCCGGATGGCCAGTAGAGCGATAATATACATATATAATGGCTCCGGGATCCGGCCATTTTTGCAAATCCGACCCCGGTTGGATTTCACTTCATAAATCTGTCCGAATCCGGCTCCTGTCTGATTTTTAAATGTTGAATCTGGTGCACCTTTAGATACGATATTAAATAAATTGCAGACTTGCATTAAATACATATTAAAATGTCCAAAAAAAAATATTTGAAACATGCTTATATTCAATTATAAAATACAGCTTTTAAAAGGGGGGGGGGGTCAAAGCTTTGTGACGTAGGCCTAATATTGGAGTGGGTCTAAGTTTTTTAGTCGAGTGGGGGCGCGAAAAACCGTGTGACGTCAATAAAGGACAGCCTCTTAATACACGGTTTAACAAAACAAAACAAAAAAACTTCTGTTTACTACTTACCGATAGATTTTTTCACACAAACATGACGAATCTTATCACGAAAACACGATCAGAATGGGAGCCGTGCTTCTATCAAGAAACTGTCTATAACATTGAAAACTGATTTTTTCCATCTTGTATAAACTATGGGAATAGTTGTTGACTATGTAGCCTACCGCAATTGACAGGGGCGATCGGATATAGCACATTTCCTGAGCCAAAATGGACGCGTGCAGCTTTGCAAAGTAAAATGACGAGGGTTGAGCAAAGGGGCCGTCCATAAATGACGTCACGCACCTAGGGGGAAGGGGGTCTCACTTTTGTGACGAAGCGTGACGTGGGGGAGGGAGTGGGTTGAAGAAATGTGACGTCACATCGAAAGGGTAACTTTAAATAGAGCTTCCACTTAAATATTTGGTCACTTAAAATGTATTTAATGACTTTTTCTTTTTAAATACAGTGCTTCTCAAAGTTCCGGTTGATAGAATTAATATAATTTTAATTATTAGGCATCCTATTGAACCGGTTGATAGAATTAATATAATTTTAATATTTAGGTATCCTATTGAACCGGTCTGGGGCGCGGTGGTCTAAGTTGTAGCGAGCTGGAATACCGAACAGCAGCAAGAACCCGTGTCGTGGGTTCGAAACCGCGGATCTGGCAAGGCCCCCTGTGCAAACCACACAATCCCATGCTCGGTAGTGGTCAATAAAACTTGTGAACGCTACTTCACTTGCTCCCATGGATCCTCATGCTGTGCATATATTAAGCAGGAAAACTGTCATTAGAAATTAGAAGATCGAAATCAATTTGAGGAATGTCTTGTATCTAAATATTCTAGGTCTATGAACAATGCAATGATCCTTTTAATAGCAATAGTCACATTAGCGAGCTTAATCGCGAAGGTTAATCACATCAAAACATCAAATGGTTTTTGACATTACCGCTACTTTTTCGTTAGCTGTCTTGCTATGCCTTGGCAAATAAACATTTTTTAAAATTTTATATATAAAATAAAACAAGCCGAATTTATACTTAATCTTATAGGGCTTTAAGCTGTGTAGGGGCTCATTTTGCTATCTAATCAGTACAGAGGAAATCATGTCAAAACAGAAATGAATGCAATGGTACCTGGTGATATGGAAAAATTCTTGCCGGTCGTCTGATACAAAAAAAGTTTGAGAATCACTGGCTTACAATTTATTTAATGTCTTTTACATAGCTTCACGAGTGTCACAATATTACAATGTAGACCTATCTAAATAAATGCGTAAATGATAAAAAAGTGATTTGAAGCATACTTATTTTCAAATAGAAAATAGTGTGGGTTTTTTTAAAGGGGGGATGGGGGTTAAAGTTTTGTGACGTACTTTTGGAAGAGGGAGGGGTCTACGATTTTGTGACGACGCGTGACGTAGGGGGGGAGGGGGTAAAAAATCGGGAGCGTGACGTCATTTATGGACGGCCCCAAATATCAATTTAGTTCGTTTTATCTTCTACAGATGTTGTGCCCATCTGAGAGTTAGGGGACCACCCCGTTGTCCCCCAAAACCTACGCCACTGAAATGTGTAAATAGTAACTTAACTAAGTTTTTTTTAAAATGTAATAAAAAGAAAAAATTACACCAATGCTAATGTCAGTCACTGTCAGTTACTAATCCTACATGTGCAATCGTGTAAAAAAAAACAACAACACTCTGAGCCTAATACTCTTATAGGTCGTACCGAGCAATTCTCTTGGCTATTGCCCCTCCCCCTCCCCTTTCCCAAAGAGGAACTCTAATCATATACAGATGATTAACTAATGGCTAGGGGACACCTTCAGGGTTGTCCCCTCTGAAGAGGCCGCTTGGACACCCAATAACTCGGCCGGAGGTGCCTTCCACGAAATTGACCTCACAAAGGAGGGCTGGAATTTCCTACTTCGACTCGCTACAACCTCGGCGCCACCCCAGCTCAGCCTACGAGTCAATTGACCACAGACCGTCGTTAAATAAGGGTATCATAAAAGTATGATAAAAGTGACCAATCTTGTTCGAATGGGTATCTAACACTAAAAAAGGCGCTGGGTAATTTGTGCAACACACATAGCCGTGAGTGTGGCATGTGAACGTTGCGTCACTTGCCACCAGACCGACATGGCCTGTGGACGCAATAATCTTCTGTATAGATGGGACGTCAGTATAGATAAAGCCAGAACGAGAATTTGTGTGTTTGTTCTTGCATACTGAAAAATTTTTTTTAAAGTGTTTTTACTCATATTTCTAACTGAGAGGTGTATTTCCAGGTTAAAATTATTATCCTTGTATAATACTGGTACTAATTTGCCATTTTATATTTGTTCTTCTAGTTACTAGGTTTATGATTCAACTGCAGTGGTTCCCAAAGTGGTCCCTGCAGACCCCCAGGAGTCCCCGTCACCGTTTAGAGGGTCCGTGGAAAATTAAATTTGATTTTGGGGCCCCTGAACAACGTAAGGTTTAATATAAAATAAAAAATTTTGATCCATTTTCAATTACAATGGAAATTAAAATAAATAACAATAGATAAAATAGTAACTGCATGCTTTTTCTACTAATTAATTAACTATCTTGGGTAATGTCAGTCATGGATTACAATGTTGTTTTCTCATGATATGAAAGCGGAGCTACATTAAACTCCAAAGTTATAACCAGTGGCGTAGCTAGGGGGGGGCGGTGGGGGCGGCCCGCCCCGGGCGGCACGCGTTTTAAGGGCGGCACTTGTGGGCATTTGAAAAGTACTGCCATTTCCGAAAACCCCCTTTTTCTTTTGAAAAGGGAAAGCCCAGGTGAAAGAAAAATATTCGTACTTTCGAGTCTTAATTAACGGATTCGTAAAACATTTGTTTGATTACATACTGGTTGTTATTACTAACACATAATCGTTCAGTAATTTAAAATCGCTCAAAAGCGGTAGCGATTTGTTTGGAAAATTAAGCGGTATTATACGTCACAGACAACGCTTTGAAAAGAAAACAACACACACACATTCACACTCAAAACAAAACACACCAACACTGGGTTGAAATATACTATTAATATCGCCACGACAGTTATTGCGTGGATTTTCGACATGCGCAGAATGATGCGTGAACAAGTACCTACACGGCATCGTGGTTCAAATTTTGTTGTTAAATTTCAGTGAGTAATTATCTTGCTGTTTCAGTTGTCAGAAAAATATTCTAGGGTAAGTTGGTTTTTTTTTAATTATTTTTTTATTGCATTAAAGTAGCACACATAATTTGTGTATTTCATTAATAATATTTTACCTATCCAATTAAAGTAATGTTTAAATAATTTGAATACGTCTATTTTATAGAAAATTATTAAGGTTTATGTCAAGACTATGAAAATATTTCATTTTTTAAGTTAACATAGTGGCCGTTTATAAATGACGTCACACGATTTTGTCAGATTTTTAACCACGCCCCTTCCCCACTCGTCACCCTTTGTCATAAAAACTTAGAACCCCTCAGATATGATGTTACAACCCCCCTTATCAAATTGAAAATAAGCATGTTGTCATTTAAATACGTGTATAGTGTAATTCTACACTAAAGTTAGTGTAACTAAGTATGTCAATACTATTGAAAAAAGCTGTCAGGGTAACCGTCTGAATTTTCAAGTGGGTACGATGGATATCCGTTCCAAACATCGATAATTTTCGCCATCATGTCCACTATTCAAAACGCAATGCACCCTAGCAACCATCCTTGCACCTCATTTTACAATGACTTGCTTCCCAACAGCAAACTTTTGTTAACTTAAATGTACTTCAAACTTTTATTCCTTATGTTAATGCATTCGTCACACTCAAAAGAAAAGAGAATATTCAAGCACAATGTCAGCAAAAATTGACATAACGTCATCTCAGGTTATACGGGCCCAGCAGCTTGATTGATGTTTGTCTCTAGGTAGTGGTAGTAATCAATGTTCCCTCTAAGGTTCGTTGGTCAGTGTGAAAAACACTCCAAAAAACAAACTACAACTCGTGTGCAAATTTGCAAAGCACCCATCTTTTATGCAATCTTTTACAAAATTTCCTGCGCGGTAATTCAAAACCACTGTGCTACGTCAGTCAGATAGCTGCGCGCCCCAGCGCAATCACGCAGCTATAAAGGAAACATTGGTAGAGTTGGAGGGATTCAATGAACCATCAGTTAAAATGGGAAAAATGTGATTTGTGAAAATTCAGAAGACGTGTTTCTATCTCTAGAGCAAGAGGTACGACGAGAAATGTTTTTATCAATAAATATAATTATAAAAGAAAATTAAAAAACGCGGTGATGAGTTACATGCATGTCCTTGCAAAAAAATATTTGTGTATAATACCATCTAGCCTACTTAATGAAGAATTTGAATATCAAATAAATTTCTTTATTTCCATTGATAGAGAATTGTTCGAGATTAAAAAATAAAGGATACAGGTTTTTATGGCAGTACACGGGCCTGTCTTAGCTATTACGGGACCCTATGCAGCTTAGTATGCGAAATGGATTGCGAGTGCCCCAGTTTGGAGAGGGATAATGTATTAATAAGGAAATTAAGTGAAAATTAAGATAGGTTGGGCCTATGAAAGCGTGGGGCCCTCTGCGACCGCATTGGTTGCAGGAGCCTAAGACCAGTCCTGGTTGTACCTACACTACAAGAAGAGACATTATGTTTTT
>MUZC01000836.1:146223-190373 GCA_002072015.1 Radix auricularia | reverse complement strand
ATCTATTTATAAACAAAAAGTAAAAGCATATTAATTGTTAATGTTTTTTGGGTGTAAAATTTGGAATATCTTTTGTTTCATTGTGGAGGGGGCGACCCTTATAACTTTCTTGTGGCCTTCAAAACAATTATTTTGTATTTTATATAATGTTTTAATTATATGTAAATCATCTTATGTGGAATCTTTTTTTACTGCTTACATAAATAGGGCATGCTATGGTAAATTTGTTCCCTACCTTTTACAATGTAAAAAAAACAACAAATTACACAGACTATTTGTGTAAGGAAACAATAAATTAAAGCTTTATTAACAACTAATACAATTAATGTATGATATTTTACAATGTACTTTGTTTCAATTACAATTTTTTATTCAAGTTTATGAATTTATAAAAACCATCATATGATTGACTTAAGGGGCCGTTCATAAATGACGTCAGGTGATTTCGTCGGATTTTTCACTCCCTGCCCCCTCGTCACACGGCGTTATGAAACGAAAACTTAGACCCCTTTCTCAATGTGACGTCACAAAGACCCCCTCCCCCAATACAAGCGGTATTTTCTATTTGAAAACGAGGGTGTTAAAAAAAAATTTTTGTTGTCATTTAAATATGTTTTTAGTGTAAGGCTGCACTCTAATATCGTAACACGCGTGAAACCACGTAAAACTTCATTTTCGGTAATAATATATTTAAGTGGAACTTTTATTTAAAGTTGCGCGTTTTGAATGACGTAATATGTGTGTTGCCCCACCAAAAAAAAAAAGAACGGTGCGTGACGTCATTTATGGGAGGCCCCTAATAGGGCGGCATATTTAAGACCGCCCCGGGCGGCAAAAGCTCAAGCTACGCCACTGGTTATAACCAAACAAAATAACGTGTTTGTTGAAAGCCCAAGCTTGATTCGTAAGAAAATCGGAATTCTTTTAAGTATGTCAGAAAAATACAATTTTGTAACGTGAATCAACCAGGGTTGCTGGGTTGGGTAATTTTCGATGTGTGAAATAATATTTATCTAAAGTGTATCTTATTTTTAGAAAAAATTAAAGGGGCTTTAGAGTAGCATTCCATTGAAAAGTGTAATTCTTATTAGTTTGTTACAACAGATAATACAATGAGTGAACCGGAGAAAAAATGCCGAAAATACAGTGCTGTTAAATATTTAAAATATGGCTCAATGTTTGGAGACAGATATGAAAAGGGAAATATTATCTTCTGAATTATTTTTTTTTTAAAGTTTAAGTTATCCCTTTCCTTTGTGACATATTTAAAACAAACTGTAAAAGGAGTGTATTTTCAGAACATTGTGTCATTCATCGACATCCTCGTTTCGCCTAAAACTCTTAGTGCAAGTTTTCGTGGATTACTAGATTATGCCATTAGAGGAGTTAATGGAATCAAAAGGACATACTTCAATGAGAGATTATTTGCTCAACATTGAAATTTGAAAAAGACTAAACGCGTTTCTTTATTCTCACAGAAGAAGGTGGTTTATCAAGAGTTGCATATTTAAATCGCTATTTTGCTCTTTTTGTTTTTAATTTTTTGGAAGCAAAAACAATTATTCACGACACAATTAATTTTTAAAAAAAATTATATAGTCTTTATCCTTTAAATATCCTTTTATACCCTTGATGTATATGCCAAAGTCATTTGAACTAATAGGTGACTGATTAAATTTAATGAAAACTAAAAGCATAATATCTGGGTGTGTTGCTAAACTTTTTCTATTCAAACAAAACTTGGGAAGTGGATAATGTTCTGTTTCCAAGTCTGTCAAAATTGCAAGTCATAGATGAATATTTGCTGGCTTAAAGTCAACACTTAACGGCCTTTCACCAAAGAATTGAAGACATTCTTCACTTGAATATTCCCGACTGGTTGTTGAACCCTTTCGCACTAAGAACAAACTCAGATCCCGAACACATCCCATATAAAGACAGTGCCGTCTCAATACATAAACCTATTTGGAATTTGCCCGGGCCCCACGAGCATAGGGATCACATGGGTAAATGTTTATTTATATAGATTATGTATATTTATTTTTTGGGGAGGGGGCGGACTCCTTTGCCAAAGGGCCCAACACTATATATTTGCCCAGGGGCCCTACACTATATCTTTGCCCAGGGGCCCAACACTATATCTTTGCCCAGGGCCCTACACTATATCTTTGTCCAGGGGCCCAACACTATATCTTTGCCTAGGGGCCCTACACTATATCTTTGCCCAGGGGCCCAACACTATATCTTTGCCCAGGGGCCCAACACTATATCTTTGCCCAGGGGCCCAACACTATATCTTTGCCCATGGGCCCAACACTATATCTTTGCCCAGGGGCCCAACACTATATCTTTGCCCATTGGCCCAACAATGGTGTAAAGACGGCTCTGAATACAGAAGCAGTTTATAGAAATATGCACACGCGACGAACCCATGTTTGAACAAGGACACCACACATTATGGTTATAAAACAGATCCCTATTTTATATCTTGCATTATGGGTTGTTTTACATAATTTTTGACTGCTTTCCCATATGGTAGAATAAAGCTTCAGTGACTTTATGAAACTCATAAAAAAAAATAATAATAATTAACAACAACAACAGCAGCAACAACAAACAAACAAACTAGAAAACGAGTAAAAAAAAATAGTACTCGTGTGAATCACTGTGAATTCGCTGTTGCTACTCGCCAACAATAAAAACAATCCGAAAATCTAATCAAATACATACATTATACAAGTCATTAATTGTTGTTGATTTAAAAAAAATATTTTCAAGTTAAAATTTCAATGAATACGTTTTCATAAAATTATTGTTTTTATTTATAATTTTGCACAATGCATTTATGTAGCTTTTTTCAATTGGGAGTCCTTGGGCAAGTTTTGACTATAAAAAAGGGTCCTTGGGTCAAAAATATTCTGTAACCACTGATTAAACTAATGCAGAAGTCAGAAGTTGACGGTTTTCGTGGGAAAAAATTGGATTTTTATTACTTTGACTTATTATATATAGTAAAAGCGAAGTATGTCGACCGTGACGTCACGGTCATGGCAGCCTTTAAAATTAAAATTATATAGCTATACCTAACCCAAACCCTAAAATCTTCAATTTTCCGAAAATACTAAAACTATACCTAACCTAAACCCTAAAACCTTCCATTTTTTATAATCCTTTTAGAATTTAAAGACTTTCTTTTCCAGCAACCGGTAGCGTCGTGACGCCCTAAAAATAAAATTAAACAGTAAAAATCCAATAACTGATCACAAAAGAAAAAAATTCAAATCGCTGGATCGGAATATTAATACCAATCATGTACAGTATGTACTAAACATTAATGGATGAACTAAATTTTATTTAAATGAAGCACTTTTGAACTTTTTGTTGAGTTCCGGTAAGTATCTCATGGTCAACAGTAAATAAAAATTTTGAGTAGAGCATATTTATCAGAAATCAGAAGTCCAATAGTTAATAGTAATAGCACACAACACTGAAATTTCACGATTTTGCAATAAGGATGTGGATGTGGTACATTACCTTAATCGGTTACTTATAGGTTATTAGTTGCCGTTCAAAATACTTGTTGGATAATATAACAATAATTCTATTTAAATCTTAAACTTAAACTCTTAAAGTTAAAGTTAAACTGACAGTTGACGTGAGTTGAAAGTGACAGAAATAATCAAATAATTAATGATAGGATTAGGATGTTGCTAGCGTTACGACATAGGACATGTCACATGTCGTAGCGCTAGCCAGGAAACTGCTGCTACAACATGTCATAACGGCAGATGATTCGACAGGATGTTGCTAGCGTTACGACACAACTGACAACTGTCGTAGCAGCAGACGATTCGACGGGATGTGGCTAGCATTACAGACATGTTGGAATTTTGATGATAGCGTTACGACAAACGAAACTTTTGCGACGCCTAATCTTAGTCGCTATTATAATTATAATAAAATTAATATCTTAACAAACTCTTCTTTATATTTTATGCGCATATAATACGACATTAATTTATGTGTGTATTAAATCTAAAGTCTAAATTTATTTAAATAGAAGTATTATTGGTCTACCAATTATATCGGCCGATTTATTTTGTGTAAGTGATGTCGATGCCAAGTATTAAAATTTAGTGTACCGTAAATGAAAATGCTCTAGATAGCAAAGATTCGCGCACAATCGCAGGAATCTAAAACAAATTATTCATTTCGTGTGGAATAATAAAATGTACTGTTTACAGACCTGTCATTGGAAACTATTCCATTCATTTTCATCCTTCATCCTCATTTTCACTCTATTATTACTATTAACTATGTTTTATTCTCATTGTTTCATTCATTAAAGTTGGCTGTGTGCAAAATTTATTTAAGTATAATTAGGGCTGTCAATTTTGTTGAAAATGCTGCCCGGGTACCCGTGAAAATTTCGAACGGGTACCCGGGTTACCCATTCGAAACATCGCACAATTTTCCCGGTCATGATCGCTATATGATGCCACCTAGCCACCTTTCATGCACCTTATTTCAGGTAACCACATCACCGACGTACATAAATGACGTCACACGAATTAGATCAAATTTTATCCCCACCCTTGTCACAAAAACTTAGACCACTCTCCAATATAACGTAATGAAGCTTTGCCCCCCTCCCCCATAAAATCCGTACTTCCTTTTTATAAAATATGCATGTGTCAAATAACTTATTTGTCAAAGTTTGTATTTAGTGTGAAGTTGAACTTCAAAATCGATACACGCATAAATCCAAGTAAAACGCCATTAAATAAATTATAAGCAATCAAATATTTAAGTGGGACTTTCATTTAAAGTTGCACGTTTTAATGTGACGTCACATTTCTAAAACACACACACCTTCCCTCGTCACAAATGTGTGACCCCCCTCCTCCCCTAGGTGGAAAACCTCATTTATGGACGGTCACTTACCTATCTTACACTGTTAGTAACTAATTAACTAATTCATAGACTTTAAAAACTGAACAACTTTGGGTGTATTAAATAAAATAAGCTTTTGGGCAAGGCACACGTGGTAATGAACACACAAAACCCAATCGAGGAGAGGGGGAAAATCTACAATCGGAAACCCAATGTCGGCGCATTTCAGAATAAGAAAAATTAGTGTCAAAGCATGGTATTTTTTATTATAAAAAAAAATAATAACAATGTTTAACAAACATCAAGGCCTCTTTCATCTCTATGCAATCCATCGTCTAGACCGACATCTTACCCATCTTACACTGTTAGTAACTATTTATGCACGTACTGACAACCTTGTAGGCATTATTAACATCACTTTTTTAGGTCAACACGTATTAATGAACATAGGGAAACACAAATGAATGCAAGGTATGTGGGTAACATGAGTGAAGGGAAGGGGGGATATATAAACAACATTAGCTAGAATCAATCGGCGTATTTCAAAGCAAAGTGTCAAAGCGTTGGCGTTTTTTTTAAATTCACAAACACAGCCGCTTTCATGTCTAAGCCTAAGCAGTCCTTCCTATTTTTGGCAGAGTTTTTTGTCTCATTATATGATTCTTTTAAGGAGCCAAAACTCTTTTTTTTTTTTGTGTTTGCGATCATATTGAAAGAAAAAAAAATTTATCCAAATACATTGTAGTTTGTTGGGACCGTATTTTATTTCCCTTTGAGAGATATTTCTCCTTGATGTTCTTCACAGCACAATTTCAAACAAAAATTTTCATTTGATAATTTTTTTTTAAAAAGCCGAATGTGAGTCGAAGTTACATTTTCACGGGTCCCCAGGTGGACTTTTACTACCCGGGTAATCACCTGGCAACGGGTACCCGGGTCCCGGGTACTCGTTGACAGGCTTAAGTATGATAGTTAAAATTAACAATTTTAAGTCAAAGCCAAAGGTTGAAAAGGAGTTATTATTCTTTTTCTGGTACATTTTTAAAAAGGACAGTTCGTTTTTTCGTGGTAGTGAGTCATTTAAATATTCATATGTCTTAATGTCTTTGTACATCATGATCTGGAACTTGTAAACGTAGTAGTATTACTATTATCAGTATCAGAAACTTCGTTTTGGCAAAAGAAGTTCGGTAATACCGACAAAAATGCATATCGGTAGACCCCTAAGATTTAATCAATGTATCTGCTTTTCAGAATAACAAGAACAAAAATTACAGTCACCAGCGCATTCATTGAATTGTGATTGGTTTAACAAACAAACAAAAACACATACAAAAATAACTTCTTTAAACTGGACGGGAGCGGGATTTTACCCCCCTACCCAATTTACCAACAGGGTTTTAGAACTATCACTTCGTCTAGCAAAGCTCATGTCAAATGTGGATTTTTAAAAATTATAAATGTTTGTAATTAAGTTACACTAATCAAGTTTTCTTTAACCTTTCAAATTCATTAATGAGGTTACATAGTAATCATAAAATCTGATTATGAGAACTATTAGTATTATTGTAAAACAGCATATATTTATGACCAGTTGTAACAGCAGACAACTCTAAGTAAGACTCGGTGATTTGTCTGCCGTTACTTTGTCGTAGCAGCAGACACTTCGTTAATGATATGACATTAATTTGATAATAATTTGTTATTAATTATTTATGATTATACTGTATCAATTATTAATTTTATTTATATATCAATTATTAATTTTATTTATATCAAATGCATTTAAGTTCATTTAAGTTTAAGACAAACTTCACTAAGTGCTTTAATTAACCTAATTATAACTTATTATAATTTTAAAAGAGTTGGCCTGTTATAAATTTTTAGCATTTAAGTTGAAATTTGCAATACCAACACAGGTGTGGTTTACTGTTAAAATTTGAATACTAACCATAAAGCTTCAAATTTTGGCAATCCTCAGAATTCTGGTCCCAAATTATTTGGTATGTTTTTATCACATCCTACATGTGTGGAAGAAAGCAGTCCCGAGCCTTCGCTCTTCATGGGGCTTCCCGGAAAACCCCCTCAGCTCTCTGACCCCTTAAGGGACCTAATAGCTGAGAAGCCCCCTCGGAGCAGTCACTTCTAGAAGAGGACACTAGGTCAAAAACGCCTCCCACTAAGTTGACCTCCCGATGGAGGAGTGGAATTTTCCCTAAATCGACACTCTATCACTTCGGTGCCACCCCGGCAAAGCTTACGAGTCTCAGTGGTTTGGACCGCCGCAGTCACATCAAAATGCTCAGTTACTTACTGAAACATCTTGGTTATAAACACGTTATTATTGACAACAATTTGTTAATCTTTACATATTTCAGGTATGTTCATTTTAAAAAAAAGTATGGCAGGTAGTAGGAAGACGAGCCGCTCCAATAAACATTACTCCCTTTGTTTTACCTTTGGTGCAACAGTCACAAACAGAATTTTTTCGGCAGCTATTTTCAAATGTATGACAATCACAGTATTTAGTATTTGATGACTGGTTATCAGACAGTAAATAACATGTGTTTTGTTCTAACAATAAACAAAATACTTTGATGTACTATACTTCCTGTTGTTAGTGGAAAATAATTTGGGACCGGGATTTGGAGGATGGCCTAAATTTTGTTTTAAACTGTCCTGAATTATTTCTTTGATCAGATGGCAGATAGCAGAGAAAACAGAGACCAGCAGCAGCCAGACGATGACCTGAGCATTCCTCGAGCAGCACTTAACAAAATGATCAAAGAATTGCTTCCCAATATTAGAGTTGCCAATGATGCACGAGAGCTGATACTTAACTGTTGTACTGAATTTATTCACCTTGTTTCTTCAGAGGCTAATGAAATTTGTGTAAAGCAGAACAAAAAGACAATTTCACCAGATCACATTGTTGAAGGTGCAGTACTTTATAAAATTAATTATACAAGTATAAAACTGGTTCTTATAAAAATTTTAATCATAAAACCCTGTTACTCCTTATTGTTAGCTGATCTCTTTATTTTTGTTTTTTTGTGCGAAAAAAATCTACATTTCTTCAAATTAAATTATGTCAATAGTTGGAACATTGTCTTAGTTCTTCAACCTGTTTCAGTTACCACATTGGACATTCTGCAATAAGTCACTCTTCTGTGTATATACCAGTTAGATTTTATTCTAATGGATTATCTTCCCTAGCACTTATTTTTGTTTAGAGATGGCTTACATAACAAGCATCCTGAAAATAATTACACAAAGGGCTTACTTTCTGTATAAGTCTTAGTTTTTAGGGAACACTACACATTATTGACAAATATCCCCAATTTAAATCTTTCTTTTTTCCCTGCTTATTCTAGTATTTGTTTTTTAATGGCAGCTCTTGAAAGTCTGGGTTTTGGAGCTTACAAAAATGAGGCTAAAGCAGTCCTCAAAGAGGCAAAGGCAATAGCAGCAAAGAAACGAAGAGGAAGTTCTCGTCTAGAAAATCTTGGCATACCAGAAGAAGAGCTTCTAAGGCAACAGCAAGAACTTTTTGAAAAGGTACAGGGAAATTAAAAAATTAGGAGTGTGGAAATTACAATTCAATAATCGATTAATTGTTAAAAAATTTAATAGATTAAAATTAATTTGATCATTTAAAAATTTAAAAAATCTTTATTTTTTTAAATTTATGAATAATTTTTATTTTTTGTTACTTAAATACTTTTCCCTCTTATTATTATTTATTTATACAGCATACATACAATTTTTTTTGGCCTCATTTCTTGCATAGCAAAATGAATTTGCTTTGTTATGTCACAACTTAACGGGATCTATACATGCTATAAAAATATAAGTAATTAAAATTAATTGATTAAATTTTTTCAGGATTAATCGAAAAATTTTTTTTAATCGATAGTAGTAATACTAGCCCTAAAAATATATATATATAATTGTCAATGCTAATGCTGGCAATTTTTTTAGGGTTCTACTATTTAAAAACCTATTTCCTGTGTAACTTACTTGGTAGCCTACTTTGTAAATGCCAATATTACACTAAATATACTTTTTAAGTGCTACTTACCATTATTAGTACACTTCAATTCAGGCTGGTTCTTTTTGTTGGCATGACATGCTTTTAAGGCCATTAATTTTGGAGATTCTATCTTTTTCTTTCTTTTTGCCCAAGCATAATTTCTATAGAAAACAATTTAAAGATAGTATAAATACAGTCGAAACCGCTTAAGTCGACGGCGTTGGGGTATGAAAAATGGCATCGACATAACCGATGATCGAGTTAAAGCGAAAACCAATATGGCGGCAAAATATTAACATGCGCATGAAATTTCTTTATGTACGTGTTGTGCATTAATTAGTGATGGGACGATTAATCAGAATCCTATCGGAATATCGGGACCCTATTTCTTCACTCTTTCTTAAGGTTGTTAAGACCGTTCGTTTTTAAAGACCGCTTAAGTTTAAATATAACGCCGTTTTGCGGTGATTCCCAGATTGAGCGATACTGATACTGTGCTTTGAAGCCACTTGCTTGATTTTCAAGCTACACAAATAAGTAACCTACACATCCCCTCATTGTCCCCGAACCATCAAGACCCTGACTGAATGCTGTTGAGTGTTTTCCTGATCTGATTGCTATGTAGGTTGGTCCCGAATAACCAAGAGCTTCTCGGTTCCCTAGACCATTGGGCTTAATTTGAATTCCTGCATAGACAGAAGGAATTAGTTTGTGTCCTGCTGCTACAACCCAAACATGGTCAGGCAAGCTGACTCTGTACTCAACATGCGTCATCAATGGGCTTTGCTTGTTTGCAGCGGTCATCTTGACTATACTCACTTCATTGGCTACCCATACAAGCCCAAATTGATTACAAACTGGCTGTTCTGTGTCACAACTTCTTTTCTGACTCATGCCCTTCATATCTTACTGACTCACAAAACACACTTATTTGGTCCTACCATGGAAGCCAACTCTTCCAAGTGTTTAATTGTTGCTGTACAAAACAAACCATCAATATGTTTGGCATGTTGATCATTTTGTGCTCTAATGAGTTTAACTGAACTTTTGACACATGGCGCTGTCCTTCAACAGGTGAACTCCATTACAGTTGAGTATAGTGGCAGAGTAACATGGTGAGTTTGTGCAGCCAAACAATGGAATTCTCTTCCATTACACATCCGTAGTATTTCAACTGCTAAGTCATTCAAGACTGCACTTAAGACACATCTTTTTAAAAAATTTTTGAAAATTAATGAAACAACATTTCTTTAAATGATTAACGTAGCTGATGTATAATGTATTGTCATTTATGTAGTTAGTATGATATGAATGTTTCTTTTATTAATATGTGTATTGTTATTTCCATGTAAAGCGCTGTGAGCCCGGCTCCTTGCTGGGATACAGCGCTATATAAATTATCATTTTATTATTATTATTATTATTATGAAGAGTCGTAGCACTAGCAACATCCCGTCTAATTGTCTGCTGCTATGACTTGTCGTAACCACACGAAATAATGTTATTGCTTAGACAGGTTGGAGCAGAAGTTTACTGGCTGATGTCACTACTAGTCATAAAAATATGCAATGTGCTTACAGTGCTACTGCTGTCCAAAATAAATATTTTTTTTAGTCCAATAACCTCTTTTTTTTGAGGTCGTAGGGGATTCTAATGTTTCCATTAGAACATTCTCGGGCTTAAGAGACACTGGCGGCGCCCACCCCTCTCCAGGTCAGCGGAGGACTTTCTTGTGAGGCGAGCGCACTATTGACTTCGCTACCCAATAAATAAATAATAAAAAAAAGAGTTAAAATTTCAAATTTTTTAAATCCCAATACGATCGTCTATTTTCTTTTTCCTTATATCAAAGAGCTATTTTAATCAAAATTAGGGTGTTGGCAAACATGGTGACTGTAATTTTTTTACTGGTTATTC
This sequence comes from Radix auricularia, assembly GCA_002072015.1. Lineage (NCBI taxonomy): Eukaryota > Metazoa > Mollusca > Gastropoda > Lymnaeidae > Radix > Radix auricularia. The sequence goes on along the minus strand of MUZC01000836.1, from coordinate 179,530 downwards.
TGTAAAATGAATTAAATATATTTAAATAAATGAAATTTAGATATAATACACATTAATAAGCCCAGATCTATTAATATTGTATTATATATGCATATAAAATATTAAGAAGAGTTTGTTCAGATATTATAGCGACTTAGTTTTTTCAAAGTACGTGTACCTACTGCCAAGACTAGATGTAGCACTAGCCATGAAAATTCTGCTACGACTGGTCGCAACACTAGCAACGTCCATTTAAAATTTTTTTTTTTTATTCCTATCTTGCACTACTTTTTAGACAAATTATTTTCCTGGGATATAAAAATTGTCTTTTCCCATAGTTGGTAACAACACCCATCCATCCCCGAGGCCCTACAGCCCATGCCTGTCTCACCAGCCTTTCACTCAGACCTGATTAATGATCAATGCCTTTCTTCTGCAAGATAGGATTGGATGCCCAGTTGCTGTAGATCTTTTTCTACATTATCTATCCCTCTAAGCCTAGATTTAAATTTCAACTTTTTTTTCCTCCAGAAGTTTTGTTGGTGTACCCTCTTTGCTCCTGTAATTTGTCATTCTTTCTATGGGCCCTGCCCAGTGTAGTCTCCCTTTTTTAATTTCTGCTACTATCATTGGATCCTGGCATAGACTGCAGTTATCTTCTCCATCTCTATTCATCATTTGTTCGTCCATATATTTTCCTGAGATCTTTCCTCTCCCATGTGTTTTTCTGCAGTTTTTGTTAATTTTTTTTTTCTTCAAAATTCTGGTTTCTAATTTTAATGGCTTTGCCTGTATGTTCTTTTCAGTTGATAAAAACACTTAATACAAATGCTATTAAGATGAAAGCCATGTTTCAAATATTTCTCAACTCCTCTTTCTTCTAGGCAAGACAAGAACAAGCTCTACTTGATCAGCAACAGTGGATGCAAATGCAGCAAGCATTGCAGCAGCAGCAACAACAACAGCAACAGCAGCCAGATGACAATGATGACTATTCTTAGCATATCATACAAGATAGTTTAAAGATTTGGGTTTTGTTATAATCAAAGTTATTGCACAATTATGAGAAATACATCAATTTTAATTATTTAAAAATTTCTTGTCTGAGTTTTTTTAAAAACCTCCCTTTAATAAGTTTTGAGAAAAAAGTCGCTGCGTCCAAAAATTGCATTTAAAATTTAAATTATTAATTTCAGATCATTAAATAGAATTTTTACAAGGCTCTATCCCTCTGACAAAGATGAAGGGTAACAACACTCTACACTCATTAAAATGTGAAAATGTCAAGGAGCTAATCATCAAGTTTAACTAGAATTGTAAATTTTAAAATGCAACATTGAATTTAAACACAAAAACATGTGACCCGTCACTGAAATGGCAATGACAATTGGCAGAGACAAACATTAAGATTCATTTTTTTCTTTGATTAATTTTTTAAAAATGTACTCCGTTGTTGGTAAGATTTTTCACTTTTTATGGAATACTAAGGATCTATTTATAATTTTAATACGATGCATTGCTCTACAACCAACAAATTTATGAAGAAAAAATAACGAAAGGAACAAACAAAACTAAGATAACTTTTTATTAAACTCTTGGTTTTTAAATTTAGATTTTATGACAGTACCAACATTTTTATTCAATCATGTTTAATTGTATAACTTAAATTCGTAAAGATATTTAAGGAAAAACAAACCTTCCAAATTATAAGTTTCCTAACAATAAATGAGTGAAGTGATGGTAAATTTTGTAAGGCTACTAAATTTTAAATTCAGTCCAAGTATGAATATGCCTAATGACAATATTTATATGACATTTACACTGAGAACAATTTTGTTAAATGGTTCAATTGTATTAAAATTTATAATGGTGTTTAAGGTTAAATATTAATTCAAAAGTAAAAGCTACCACTACCATACAATATACGAGTTATGTGATGGTAAATTTTTTAAGGCTTTTCAATTTTAAATTCAGTCCAAATACACCCAATAACAATAATAATGCACTTGAGCCATAAACTATAGATGGCCTAGAAGTACTAACTATAATGAAAGGTTGGCCGCTTTAGGGCATAGGCAAACTAGGCAGCCGCCAGGGCCTCTTATTAGTCTCATCATTAGTGGGGGTCTCGCGCAAGAATCTTTCCATGTTTATTTTTTTATTTTTCTATAACATTAGGGCCACCTGATGAAGGGCATATGAGATATGCAGGGCGTTGAGATGGAAAAGTTGGTTGCTAATAAAATCTATAGTCATGTTCCTTAAGACAAACAAAAAAGCCAAGCTGCATATTTTATATATTTACAAGCCAGCAACATGGCAAATGGTGAGTGAGTACAGCTCCTAAAAAATTTCTCAACCATCCCAAAATCCTACAGTTCTCATCTGAGCTCATTTACCCAACATTTCCCGGTGTTAATTGAACAAAGAAGCAAGAAATGGAGAAAAAGTGTCAAGCCAGGAGTTTTTTCTCACCTGTGCTGACCACTCTGATTAGCCTCTAAGCTGACCACTCTGATTAGTTTCTAAGCTGACCACTCTGATCAGCCTCTATATAAACTGACCACTCTGATCAGTTTATTTTCTAATTTCATTATTTGATACTAGCTGACCCGTGTGGTAGCATACGCCGCTATTGATTTAGTGAAGGGTGACATTTTATAAAAGTAATTGTTGAGGAGATTGTGTGACTACTTTTCTGTCCCTGAGCCTAATGGAGAGCATGAAGTTATTATGCCAATGTCAACAAACAAAGCTTACAGCTGTGTTGCGAAGTCATGTTTGAAAAGAAAGTGGGAAATGAACAGGCACAAACAGAAACAATTTTAAAAATTGGGGCTTTAACCTACGAGTGTAATAATCACTACACTACAAAATACATGCTATTCTGTTGTTCTGAAAGAACAAAGTAATTGACCTCAATTGAACGCATTGTTGGTCTCGATGACCCCCCACCCTCTGCACTATCTTTTCTTGCCAGCAGATTGGTCGGTGGGGTTAGATAGCTTGCTCGGTGTCCGGCATGGTACACAATGATGAGATCAAATCTATGCAAATTAACTTTGGGCTTTTTTGAATTACCTTAATCTATAAATATTTTTCATTGTGGCAGGACTAAAAGCTACATGAAATTATTTACCTTAAAAAACAATTAAGTCTGAAAAATATATTGAGGGTAATATAATTTAAATTTGGATAGTAATACATTAAAGAAATGTAGATTTTTTTAAATTAAAGAATTTTTAAGCATTTTGTTAAAATCTTGACCATTAAATACAAAGCAAGAACCGAGTTGCAAGAGACTTGTGACAAAAATTTTACATTTCAAAATAAAAAATTTATAAAAATATATTTTTGCTCAAATTTAGTCTGCATAATATTCATAGTATAATTGTAACATGACGAAAAGAATATCTGTGTAACTTTTTGTACCTTAACTTTAAACATTTTTTTTTTTACATTAAACACTGGAAAGTCCACTATCTACAGGTAAATACACTTTCTGTGTGCTTAAAATGAGTAACATTTAAATGGATTTCAAATTCACAAAGATTTAAATGCCTATAAAAAAATTTCTATGTATTCCAAAAAAAAATAAAAAAAATAACATGAAATCAAAATAAAGAACACAGAGTATTCAAACGAATGATCAAAGGCACGGAATCTATGATTAAATCTGTAACAACTCATTGTCATGAGAATTTAAACTCTTGTCAATCAATCTAAGTATTACAGTCAACAATAATTTCTCAAGGAATACATAATAATATTAAATTTTTAAAAGTACGATAAAATGAGGTCTGACAAAATATGAACTAAAAAAGCAAGGGCTTTAAAAATATGGCACATCTTTAAAACTTCACCAGGATATAGGAATGAATACATTTTTAACACAATGAGATATTATCTCAAATCAGAAAATATTAGTTAATCAGTAACATCTTTGGCAATACAGCCCATATAGGGAGGGCTCTGGCCTACTCATTCACATTCAACCAGTCCGATTGATCATTATTGCTAGCTGTGAAAAGAATGGATATGGCCATACAGAATCCAAAAGGTCACCCTGTTTTTTTAGCTTGGAAGCCATCTGCAACTTTGATTTCTGCTACCTTACTTAATGAGAGTGACAACAACTTTCACAAAAAATTAATCAATTAAATCTTAAAGTAGAATTTCAGTTTATTTTCCACGAGCTTTGAATTAAATAAAAATTACTTGACAAATATAATTTAAAATTAATGTTAAATACTAGTAACTTCATTTCCCCTGCCCATGTAGAATATAATATATTGCAATAATTGAGCTCAGCACTGAAATGATGCATAGAAAGAAAATGATTAATTGTGACTAAAATTTGTAAAGCTAATAATAGATTTTCATGCAGTGTCAAGTGATTTGAAGAGTCCATTGATTATTATTTAAAAAGTCAAATAATAATAAAATATTGAAAGAGATTTAAAAAAAAAATTTTTTGAGTTCAGTTGTTAATATTATATGTGACATTTTATATGGATGAATGTTTGCAAATCAGAACATGCAAGAAAAATTTATACATAGAATCTTTTACCAAAAGTTTTTCTGTTTAAACATAAAAATTATTAATGAATACTTTTAGGAGTTTTACTTTAAATTATGGCCTTACTTTCTTAATATTAATACTATTTACTTTTATATTTTTATGTAACATGACATAAAAAGTTTTATGTGTTCAATAAAAATGGCTTAAAGAAACCCTAAACAAACATGATGAGTTCAAAATGTATCATTTTAAAAACAATAGAAAGATTTATTTTAAGAGATTATTAATATATGGTGTGATAGTTTATTATTTATATTTAAATATCTGACTTAAAGATAACGTAAAGTTAAACATTTTCAAAACGAAACAATGTTTATTAACTCTTAAAGTCGCAAAGCGTTGTAATGCGTCTCCGCCTGCTATCCTTAAAGTTAAAGCATCCTAATGCGTCCCTAGATACCACTCTCGTTAGAAATGAGATCTCGGAAAGTAAAAACTCTTCAATGCTTGAAAAATGATGTATTCGACTTCCGGCAATGGCGGCCGCTGCCCGCGCTAGTGTTATCGCTGGATTCACTATGTTTTTTGGTAGTTTTAACGGGTTATTTTCGAAGATACGTTTTGCTATACTTTATTACTAAAATAATAGTACTAAACTACAGGTAAATATTGCTTTAAACTCAGTACGGTCTTTTGGATGCTTAAAATAACCATTCTTAGCCTAAAAAATGAAGTCAGTATGACGATATTATTATAAATGGATTTTAAGCAAATTTTTACATTTCATAACCAGTCGATAATAATACAGGAAATCCTTACGGGAATGAGGCGGAAGTTTATTGAAAAGCCTTATGCGACTTTAAGAGTTAATGCAGATATTTACACTTTTTTTTTACCTGAATCTACATGTGTACAAAATGGTAAATAACTTCTCTTTTAAATTTCTTCAAACATTTGAATGATTCAGTCTAAAACTGTTAGCATTGACAGGATCTGGAGATGGCATCTCATCTCCATCAATCCCAGAATCATTAGGACTTCCCCAGGGAACTTCTTGTTGGTTTACAGCACGGTGGATGGAGGAAAGGTTTCCGTTGTGATCGTTCATGGACAGTCCATTCCTGTTTCTATTTATGCTGTTGATATTTGACCGCCCCTGTGTTTCCAATGACAGCTCGATGGCGTCGTCCAGCACTGTGGGCAGGTTGTCTGGTGATGACTCGCTCCGCCACGAATCGGGGGATGCTGTGCTGGTGCTGAGTGTGAAAGGAACAATCATGCTTCCGGTGTTGGGGATCCCCTCTTGGTGGAGCTCAAAGAGTTGAGATCCAAGGATCTGATTGTTGAATTTAGTTTCCTCTACCATGCCCAGCAACATTTCAGAGATACTGGGCAGACATGGGTTATTGTTGCCGACTGGGATGTTCCTGGTGTCAACTTGTATTCCATGGAATGAAACAAATTGATCACATTGAATAAACTCCTGAAGCTGGTTGTGAGTTGCTGAAGAAATAAAAAAACAAAAAAACAATCAAAAACTTTCTTTGAATTAAATCTCATTAGGATGTGAAAAGAATGTGAAGCCCAAATTAACAGAAAATGATCGTCTCATCTTTGACGCGATGCATATCAATCAAAATGTATCAACCTATGAAACGGGTATTGATTGCCATGAGAAATGCCTCATACACTGAGCTAGTGATATCAGGTCAAGGCTTTCCAAAAAACCAAAGTTGTTACTATCTTGTTGACACAAAATAATAAGGAACTTATTTCATCTTGAGCACTTCATTGGTTTTTTTTTACACTTGTTTAAAAATAAAAGATGAATAAACTGATTTTCTGCTGTTAAAATGTAAAAAGTAAATGGAAAAGATGTAAACAGAGTTTTGTTACGTCCTGTCAGGCTAACCCTTACCCTAACTCTTACCCTGTTTACATCTTTTCCATTTAATTTTTTTTCTCACCCCCCCCCATTTTGTTAAAATGTAAACTTACAATGAACAATGAAATTGATTATAACCCCGCAATGAATTATCAATTATCTGAGGTAGTATGGGTGAATTCAATGATAATAAAATAATAAATATCCCTTACAGACCATGAAGGTCCATGGAAGCAAGTGAAGTAGCGTTCACAAGTTTCATTGATCACTAACGAGCATGGGATTGTGTGGTTAGCACAATGACCCGGGGGCCTTGCCAGTAACACGGCTCGAACTCACAACTCGAGTTCTTGCAGAGGTTGGGTAGTCCAGCTCGCTACAGCTTAGACCACCGCATTAAATCCACACAGTGAGAACTTTTCACTAAACAAATCCATGATGTAACATCATCATATTTGCTGCTTAGTCATTTAACATGATTTTTAACTGGCTGATCTGTCCTGTCAATGCAGGCAGGTCTCTGAGCATTCAGGGAAAGTACTCTTAATATTTACTATTTAGTTATTTTTAAACTATGGAAGAATAATCAATTCAAATTTTTTTTTAATGACAATGGTGTAAATGCTTTTTCTAATGAATGTTGTTATAATCACAATTATTCGTTAAATGATAATTTACCAGGCACAGAGTTGCTCTGGTGACCTAACCTTTGACCTTGGGTTGGCATCGGTCTAGGAGTCACAGAAAACATGCCAAGAGCTTGGGGTTCCTGAAATTAAAAAAACCATATACATAGAAAAATAGTCGGCCGGGAGTGGGGCTTTCTTTATTTCTTAGCCCTCATAATCTAGTTTCTCAACTGATACCCATTAGCTTGCACCAATCATGTCAAATATATAATTAATCGGCTAGTTTTGAATCGCACTCACATGTAACAGACAAGCTTGAGGAAAAAGCTATCCATAAGATTTATAGCCACCTATTAAAACTAACCTTCAATAATAACAAACAAAGTTATTTAAAAAGTTGGCAACCCACCACAATAAATATTTGCTGAAGAGAATCATTTTAACTAAAACTTGTCACAATTTTATAGAAGGTTTATCAATAGTTATCCAGAAATCCAGGTGAAAACTATTTTAATGTGTTGCATGGAAATATTGAGTTAATTTTTTTTATTAGGAATTGTTATGTCATTAAGAATGACAAGGTCTGATTCAAATTTTACAGGTAGATTTCTTCTAATGTTTGTAATGAATAAATGCGTATACTTAAAACCTTTCATTGATTCACTCGGTGAAATCTTTTTTACAACAAACACAATAAAAAAAAATTGTTAACTTAATATTAGACAATTATTTTTAAAAGTTTGAATAATCCAGATTTTTATTTTCAAAATAAAAAGTATATTGCTAATATAATTATTACGTGATAAAAAAAAATAATTCAGGTTATTTTATTAATGGGGACTAAAGAACCATTCATGTGTTAGACACAATAATTAACATGGACAACTTCAATTGTAAAATAACGTTTTCCAGATCACTTCTTTACACGTGTACACTTTTTAAGCCCTTCAATATACCATTAAAGAAAAATGCCTACACCTAAAAATAGCCAGCGCATAACTGCTGTACCTAAAAATAGCCAGCACATAACTGCTATACCTAAAAATAGCCAGCACATAACTGCTATACCCAAAAATAGCCAGAACATAACTGCTATACCTAAAAATAGCTAGCACATAACTGCTATACCTAAAAATAGCCAGAACATAACTGCTATACCTAAAAATTGCCAGCACATAACTGCTATAGCTAAAAATTGCAAGCACATAACTGCTATAACTAAAAATAGCCAGCACATAACTGCTATACGTAAAAATAGCCAGCACATAACTGCTATAAATCCCTTATATATGAGACAACTATATGTATTGATTTTGTTCAATGAAATACACCTTGCCCGACAGTCTAGCATAAAAATTTACATGCTACATAGAGATAATCTAAAAATTCATTACTTTAATTGCAATGAATTCGATTGATCTGAAATTTTTATAGAATGCATTGTTAGTAGGGCTGCGGAAATTATCTATTAATTTCTCGATTAATCGGTAATTTTTTATCTATTAAAATTATTTTAATTGATAAAATTGTGATTAAAATTAAATAACGTCATCAATTTATTAATTAATAATTAACAATAGTTTGCTTTTTTATGTACAAACTTCTCCATTTAAAAAAAAAAGATATTTAAAGTGTAAACTTTAAAATAAGCTGTTTTAAAGTTTTATAAGGAAAATGATATAAAAAATTAAAAAATTGTTTTTACTTATTTAACAATTAATTTTTAAAAATTCATTGACATTACTGTACATATATATTGAACTACTTATATTTAAATAAAAAAAATGTCAATTGCCTGTTTTTGTTACTTCCCCTGAAATTTTCAGTATAATGACGTCATACATCTTATTTTTAGCTTTAATCAAAATTATCGATTAATTATTCGGTAATTTTTCAAAAGTTAACGATTAATTTTAAATTAATCGATAACAGCCCTAATTGTTAGGTAACAAAAGTCTATGTGCAAAATTTCAGCTTGATAGGATCATGCAAAGTGGGTCAATTTTTTACTTTTGTTTTTGCACGGGACCACCGCAGACAGACCAGACGGTGAAGTTATTAAAGGGAATTTTTAAAAAGGGGGGTTATCATTAGGCCTGTCGGTACCCGGGTACCTGTTGCCATCAGATTACCCGGGTAGTAAAATTCCGCCCGGGTACCCGTGAAAATGTAACTTTAATGTCTATATTAACGGAGGCCAAACTTTGGCTCCCATTCGGTTTATTTTTGTTTTTTTTGCGAAATAATTTTTCCAATGAAAATGTTTGTTTGCAATAAATGCAGTAAATTATATCTAAGGAGAAATATCTGTCAACGGGAAATGTACTTTGATACATCTTTTTCTCTCAACGTGAAACAGAAATCGCAAACACAAAAAGGTTTTGGCGCTTTAAAAGAATCATATAGATAAGGAAAATAAAAGTCCTCAGCCAAAAATAATGATGTTAGAGATAAAAGCTGAGTTTGTTAGTAAAAAAAAAATCCCTTCTGTGACAGTTACTTCGCTTTGAAATACGCCGATTGATACTAGCTAATGCTGTTTATCTACCCCCCCGCTCCTCCCTTCATTCATATAACCCACACCCCTTGCATTCGCTTGTGATTCTTGTGTGAATTAACACGTGTTGACCTAGAAAAACTGAGGTACAAGGTTGTCAGTATTTAAAGTTAATAAATTAATCAGTTACTAACAATTTCAAATGGGTAAGTCGTTGGCCGTGGGGCGGGACTGCATAGAGATGAATGAGGCCGTGTTTGGTATTGTTAATAAAAACATCCCTGCTTTAAACATTAAAGTTACTTTGAAATACGCCGACATAGGATTTCCGATTGTAGACGTTGTTTATCTCCCCCTCTCCCCCCATTCGATTGTGTTTTGCGTGTTCGTTCCCACGAGTGCCTCATTTAAAAAAAAAAAAATAATACACCAAAATTTGTAATTTTTTAAAAGTACATAAATTAGTTACTAACAGTCTAATAAAATAAAATGACGTTTAGCACCTACGGAGAAGGCGATCATACATTTGTGACGAAGGGGGTGTGTGTTTTAGAAATGTGACATCACATCAAAACGTGCAACTTAAAATGAAAGTTCCACTTAAAGTCTTGAATGCTTACAATTTATTTATTGACGATTTACATGAATTTAAACATGTATCGATTTAATAGAGTTCAACTTCACATTAAATACAAACTTAAGTGACAATAAAGTTATTTCACAAATGCTCATTTTCAAAAAGGAGGTACAGCTATTATGGGGGAGGGGGGCGCGGCTGCAAATCTTTGTTCTAAGGGGGTTCTAAGTTTTTGTGACAATGGCGGGGAGGGGGGGTATAAATCAGCCAAAATCACGTGACGTCACTTTTAGACGTCGGTTGTGTGGTTACTGAGAAATAAGGGGCATGGAAGGTGGCTAGGTTGCATAGTATAGCTGTATGACGGTGAAAATTATGCGATGTTTTGAACGGGTAACCCGGGAACCCGTTCAAAATTTGGACGGGTACCCGGGCAGCATTTTTCAAAAAATTGACAGCCCTAGTTATCATTGCATCAATAATTTGATCTAAAAATTAATTTAAAAACAAAAACAAAACCTGATTAAGTTCATGGCTTGTCAGATCATTGAAGGGTGGAAGGTTGCTTTCCTCCCTTGATGCTGACCTTGCCATTGGTTTGGTTGATCTCCCATGTCCAGGGCTCGAGCCTGTAGAGCTCTGGGTGCTAAGCATACGTCTTTTCCTTGGCCCAGAGCCCCTGGGGTTAAGATCATCTTGGTTTCGTTCAGTGTACCTTCCCCCTTGGACACCATCATCCCTGTGTGTGTGGATAAGATGATGTTGACATCAAGGTTTAATGTTGACATCAAGGTTTAATGTTGACATCAAGGTTTAATGTTGACATCAAGGGCCACTTTTCGTTCAATACTCCATGGGGTACTAACCAAATAAACAACCATACATACACTCTCAACAATTTTTGTATTGTTGCTCTTACTTTTACCCTAAAAAAATCCACCTTTTGATTTTGAGTATTAATTATTGTTTTGAAATTTCATGGATAGTTACGACAAGCCCTTCTCCCAAACTAGCAACATATGGGTAATAAAAATACAAACGATTGTGGTAAATGTTAAAATTTACGGTGCTTTTTAAAGCTTACCATATACCTGCAACATATTAAAAATTTTTGAAATAATACGAAGAGTGAGCACAGTGAGGTCAGATGAAATAATACAAATAGTGAGCACAGTGAGGTCAGATGAAATAATACAAATGGTGAGCACAGTGAGGTCAGATGAAATAATAATAAGATTGATCACAGTGAGGTCAGATGAAATAATAATAAGATTGATCACAGTGAGGTCAGATGAAATAATGAAATGTTCAGATTATTTTAGTTATTGAGGAAAATAAAATCTTTTATTATAGTATTAAACAGCATTCACTTTTAGACCTAATAAAAATGTTTAAAATAAGTTACATTTTCTTAAAATCCCATTTTGCTAGCCTGTTGTGGTTACACATTTTAAGATCTCCATTAACTCAAGAGCCATTCATTAATAATGGATGCAAAATTTTTGTAAATGTTGACCATATCAGATATATAAATAAGCCAAAAGTATACAATAAACCTGCCCCCCCCGCCCCACCATCATTACAATACAGGGTTGGCCTAAGGCAGTGCTTCTCAATTGTTTTCTGCCCCCCCCCCCCCCAACAAACAAAAAAAAGCCGGCCCTGCCCAACTGATGGAACAAGTCAGAAACAAAGCAACCTGCCATTCTTGCAATCCTGATAATAATCATACAATTTCTTAATGAATAACATATAACTTACGTTGCTCGAATGGAGAAATTTTCCACCTTGTTCATGAGTAACTTGTAGTCTTTGAACAACTGGTGTGTGCTTTCAGTTTCTGAAATAGCAACATCAAAATTTAAGAGAAAAAAAAAGTTTAAGGCAGAGTTTTATATTTAAAAATTTCTGAGAATTACATAACTATTTTATTGACAACATTTCTGAGAATTACATAACTATTTTATTGACAACATATATTTGTTTATTGTAATTTAATATCAGTTGTGGGTCGGTAAATTGATTTTATTCTAATAAGAGAATTGTGAGAACTAAAAATATTAACTTGAAGATAAAGAAGTCACAAGTAAACGAAAGAATTGATAAAATAAACTCAACTCACTGCTCTTATAGCGTTTCAAGCATGACACAGGTTTGATGACTGAGGTGCTGGTGTACACATATTTAGCGATGGGCTTTTCGTTCTTTAATATCCCAGTTATTGCTCCATACAGAGTATTTTTACTAATGGTCTTGATAAATATGGGCACAGACTGAACTTGCTCTGTTAAAGGATTTTCAATAGTTTATCTAGTGGTAAACATGGAGTTATGAATAAAATAGTAAGCACTATCTTCAATAAGCATGGTGTAAGGGGACAATGTTAACAGAATCAGGGCTATAACGGAATAAAATTTTTAAAGCACAGGGCTGTTTAAGAGACCTTCATTGCACAGTGCATTTGTCAGAATACTTAGTGACACTTTAAATAAATCATAGTGTTGCACTTTTTGGGATTCATATTGTGTCACTATTTGTAGAGGGACAGTTGTAATAATTGTAATGTCTTATTGTGGGTCAGTTGTAAGCTTGCGGTTAACCGGTCCTCAGACCAGGACCGGTCATCTTTATTTAGGACCGTAGGACCGTGTAACCCAAAAGAAAACAACAACAAAAAAAAACAAGAAAAAAAAAACCAAACAACCTAGCGATAACGTAGTGAAAAAAACTAGTGAAAAAAACTAGTGAAAAAAACAACACAAGCGGTAACGCGCCTTGCGCCTCTCCCTCTCGCTTTGTCGCGGTGAGTAAAAGCGATACCAAGATCCAACTGGTTAGTTGTCGAGCCACTGTGACGGGACGAGAGCTAACACAGTGGCGTTTGATGTCAACAACGGTCAAGGCTGAGGCTGTTTCTATTTATATTAATTATAGTCTGTTTCTTCTAAAGACAAAGAAAGCTATAAAAGCCTATGACCCCGTGACCTATCCGCATTTTCTGATCACCGCTTTATAGTCTGTTTCAGTTCAGGCATTCAAAAATTATCGGCGCACGCCGCTTAGTGAAGTACATGTACTTATATTACGAGAGGTATTTGAAAGACGTAGCAAAGATACCAGGCGATTAATCGGCCCACAAATTCGAGTTCGGTCTTTTAGTGACAGTTTTCCTGCTAGTCAAAGGCATTTGATTACCACATTAATAGAGCGCCGAGTGTAGCTCAAACCCTATTTGAACAGAAAAAAATGGCGAGTTGACGATTGAAAAATAATGTTTTTAAAATAAATTTTATTATCGTTTACTCCGTAGCTTTATAATTTTATTACATTATTAATTTTAATACGCGAGTTGATCGGCATCACACACAAGAGAGGTAAACATGACGTCACAACGGACGGGGCGAGGCGTTGGTTTTTGAAACTAATGATAAAACCTCGCTAACTTTAACGAACGGTTGAACCTGTCCTCTTATTTAGACCGGTGAACTACGAGTCCTCAAAATAAAATATAAAAAAGACAATTAACCATCACTGTTAAGTTAATTTTTTGGATTAAAAAAATGCTTTGAATTGAGGGAAATGCGGAAAGAGCTGAACGCAAGCGGGGGAAGCGGGCTTTGATGCCATCAGACGACGCCAGGCGACAACATTCTCTTGTTAGTTCTCAAATGGGTCTCAAAACATTAGGGATATAAAGACGAGCGGTTAACCTGTCTTTTTTTGAACGGTTAGTTGGTCCTCAAAAACGAGCTGTCTTAACAACCTTAGTCAGTTGTAATAATTGTAAGGTCTTATTGAGGGTCAGTTGTAAAAATTGTAAGGTCTTATTGTGGGTCAGTTTTAATGTCTTATTGAGGGTCAGTTGTAATAATTGTAAGGTCTTATTGTGGTTCAGTTGTAATGTCTTATTGTGGGTCAGCTGTAATAATTGTAAGGTCATATTATGGCACCCTTTTAACAGTTAGGCAGTTGTACTATTTGAAAGAGTTTTTTTCCTAACAAAGTGGCCACAACGTAACCACACCTACCCATCTGGGGCCACGACGTAACCACACCTACCCATCTAGGGCCACGTAACCACACCTACCATGACATAATCACACCTACCACCACGTAACCACACCTACCACCACGTAACCACACCTACCCATCTGGGATGCTTCTGTTGCTTCATCATTTAACAGTTTGATGTCCATAGTAATAGCAGCAGTTGCCTCTTTGGAACTCATGTTCTTGATATCATTAGAAATGCTGGGTCTGAGGATAAAAGTCCCCGGTTTGATGTCGGAGCGCATCAGTAGTTCCTTGGTTGCTGACTCATTACAAAAGCCATAGATAATTCTGGAGAAAAGAATGAAGCCAATTCTAAATTTACCCTAAATGAATTTACAACTTTGATCAAAGGTAGAAGGCGTCAATTTAAAAAAAATTAGTTTCTCTACACCATGAATGAGAGTCATTTTGTCTAGAGGAGGAACATGTGCAATCATTTCTGAGACCTTCTATGTCTTAGAGACTCTAACACTGACCCTAAATAATGACCCTTGAGACCCCAGATACTGACCCAAAATAATCTAAGAATGAGCAAAGAGACTTAAGACTGAAACCTGGATAATTTCCCTAGATACTCTAAGACTGCCCCTAGATACTGATCTTTGATAATGACCCTAGAGACCCTAAGACTGACTTTAGATAATGACCCTAAAGATTCTCCGACTGAACCTAGATAATGACCCTTAAGACTCTAAGACTGACCCTAAAGACTCTAAGACACCCTAGATAATGACCCTAAAGACTCTCAAACTGACCCTGAAGACTCTAAGACTGACTCTAGATAATGACCCTTAAGACTCTCAGACTGACCCTAAAGACTCTCAAACTGACCCTAAAGACTCTCAGACTGACCCTAAAGACACCCTAGATAATGACCCTAAAGACTCTAAGACTGACTCTAGATAATGACCCTTAAGACTCTCAGACTGACCCTAAAGACTCTCAGACTGACCCTAAAGACTCTCAGACTGACCCTAGAAAATAACCCTAAAGACTCTGATACTGACCTAAAGACTCTAAGACTGACTCAAGAGACTCTATGATTCACTCACCCATCTTTCCAAGCATCACAAAGGTACTCTTGAATGCTGTGTAAAACAGCATGGAACCAGGTGTGGAATGAATAAGGTAACTCTTCTGTGTTCCTTGACTTCCTCATCTTGTCCTAATAATCATAGGGTGATAATAAATAAATTATCTGAAAAAATCTTTTATAGGGAGAAGTTATTTCAAATACCGTATATACTCGTTCTAAAGCTCAATTCTTTTTTTTTTTTTTAAACCTAGGGGAAAAGGTTGGGGGGTCAGCTTACATGGGGGTCATAGGTGATTTCTGCATGTACATTGAATATCGGTGATATTATTGTGGATCATTTAGGTCCTTGTCTACATTCTATTAGATTCGCCTGCTCTACCAGAAGCTGTAAAATATTATCAAACTTCGGCACTTACCTTAATTATGCATTTTATTTTTTTATGTTTCAGTAAATTATTTTACAAATTTTGTTTTTGACAATGAATTTTATTGTGCACCACCGTTATAAAAAATAAAAAATTATCCATAGCTCTTGCCTAATAAAGAGCACAAAGACATTTTAGGTTGCATTAAATACAAAGAAAAGTAATATACAAAGAGAGGGATTTAACTTGTAGTTTTGAAACAAGTAATAAAACTCGAATAGTATTTAAAAGCAATTTCCAACAAAGAATTGCCGATTTTTTTTTCAAGGGAAATCATTCTAGATTACATTAAAAGTCATTTCAAATCAGTAATATTTTTTATGACATCATATCCCCTCACACTACATCACACCAAGAATGTGTTAATATAATGCGCATCAAATCTTCTCTTTCTTCATATTAATTTGGCCTGAGGCTTAGTCTCTTAAGGCCTTAGCTAATAACTGGGCAACCTGCTTAATCTGCTGAGGAGTGCCACACTACACTGTCTTCACGTGGAACTCTTTTGCCTCCCGAACCTACACGGCTACGTCTAGCGCAGGACACAAAGTTAACAGGTGTACTACTGTTTCAGAGACTAGGCTGCAATGACGGCGGTACGAGTCCCTGTTATGGTCCAGCCTGTTGAAATATGAGTAAGTTGCCCTGTTCGCATATGAATCACTAAACTCTGATGTTTGTAACTCAAACTCCACCACTGGTCTCATCGGCGTGGCCTGGGCATGTTATTGTCAGCCCACTCCTGGTACCACTTGTTCCTGAAGTGGTCCGTTAGCCAGATCTTTGCCACGAGTAAGTGACTGGGACGTCTGGTTGGGGCTGGGCTGCCCTGGTTTTTGCCAGGGAGTCTACTCTCTCATTGCCGTCAACATTCACGTAGCTCTAGCTCATGATCCACTGCACTGTCACCTTATCCCTGAGTCCGTGCACATCCTTGGGATCTCCTTCACATATTTGCAAAAAATCCAAACTCTCTATCTGGTATGGTTCAGGAGGAGTTGCTGTTCAAAGCTCGAACAGACAGGACAGACATTTCAAATATATTATAACTAGGGTATCACCCGTCATAAATGACGGAAGTTTTAAAAATCAATATATTTCAGATTCAATCTCTTAATTTTGAACAAATGTTCATCAGAAAAAAATCAATATATAAGCTATGGGCATTTTATGAAATTTTCAGTTTAATGACATCATAAATGTAATTTATTTTATAATTTTTTGTCTTATCATTTATTTCCAGTAACAATTTTAATCATTATTGGTGCGCTGGTTTCTAAAATTAGTAGCGTCATCGGGACATAAATTGCAACTTATATATTTTTGTTGAGTATTTTTGGTGCGCAGCTATCTAAAAATAGTAGTGTGACGGACGTTACATTGAGAATTATATATATTTGATATGAAGTCAATTTTCCCCAAAGAAAATTGCATTGAAAATGTGTACCATTTTGTTTATGCTATCGTAATATTTATTGTGGTCAACTTACACACTTTTTATACTATTCTCTTTGATAAGATGGGGGTTGGCTTATGAATGGACAGGCTATAAAACGAGTATATCCGGTAACTAACAAAATTTTATAGGGAGAAGTTCTTTCAATTATCAGAAAAATCATTTACAGGGAGAATTATTTAAATGATCTGACAAAATGTTAAACAATCTCAGTACATGTGAGTCTAGAGTCATTTAAAAGTGAAATATTTTGTTAAAATCTGATAATTTTAATTTTGATTTTTTCATTGAACTTACTTTAATAAAACCTTGCATTGTGACTTTGTCTCCACTTGAAACTGCAGAAATTTGATTACACTTACATATCAAAAAATTAAATTCAATAGCTTAATTACTCAAACAAGTCATATCAAATATAATTTTTTAATCAAGCAAAGATTTTTGGGGAGGTTGTTTTAAATTAATAATCTCATATGTGAAAAATAATTATAGATGATAAAGGTAAAAGGGACAATAAATAAATAATCTTGCTCATTATTTTTAAAAAAAATTTATATTTAAATTGTTTCACCATTCAAGTGTTGTTTTCACTGGAGCAAATAAAAAAAATATGTGAACAGAATCAACATTCTACATCACATGAACAGTTGACAAAACAATTATTTAAGTATTTTCATCACAAATTTTAAAATAATTTAAGGCTCCACTTTTTTGGCTTAAGAATGTGAGCTGTATTTGTTAGTGGGACTGATGAAACGACTGTGTTTTTTAAATAACATATTCAAAATAGGGGTTTACCGACATGCATGTGTGCCGATATTGCCGATACTACCGAGTTTTTGTTGTTGCCGATATTAGTATTTTTTAGGAGAAAAACCAATGGTAATATTTGATGAAGTCATTCTTAAATTTATCACTCGCAATTATTTTATGTTAGGCTACTAATTTAAATAAGACAAATGTAAATTAAGAAACAAATTGTACAACTTTATTTGAATTATAAGTGTGTGTTGAATACGGTCTTCGTGTTCATTCTTCTATGACACTTTGCTTCCTGTTTCTTTCTTTTCCTTGTTAACATTGCAGGTATATGGATCGGATATTTGTTTAAAAGATAACAAAAAAGTTAATACTGTAATATTGCAAAATAATCGGGATAAAATAATACATCAAAACATTTTTTATTTATAATAACAAATACAATCTTAAATATAGAATTAGTGATTAACTTTGTTTAAAATGTAAATTTATCTTTAAACGAAGTTTCTGATTTGCTTACAAGATCCAGATCATGAAAAAACGAACTGTCCTACATAAAAATGTAAAAATAAAATTAGGAATCCTTTTGAACCTTCAACTTTGACTCATACTCATAATTAATTCTAACCAATAGTTGAACGGCCTTTGTAAACGGCCACCTTTTATGAATGAAGAGAACAAAGCAATAGTAATAGAGTCAAAATGAGGTTGAAGGATGAATGGTTGCCAATGACAAGTCTGCACACAGTAAATTTTGTTATTCCTTACAAAACGAAATGTTTTAGACATTTGTGATTCTGCATGCATTTTTACTATTAGAGCAAGTATGGTGTACTCAGCATCTGCATCATTTACACAGTATTTCCGAGTATACGAAAGTCCGCCAATACCTAAACAATATCATAGCACCTGGCACGCTGTATAGTGGCAGTACATATTAATACTAGAGCTCTTTTGGTACTCTTAATACTGGTATCTGGATCGGTATATTAATTTGTCAAGATATTTATGAATCTAAATGATATTTTTTCTGATTTTGTGTGTGTGTGTCAAAATGTCACTTATTATGAAATATCGGTGACGCCAATATCGGAAACTTTACATGCTACCAATACCGATATGATATCGGTGCCGATATATCGGTAGACCCCTGGTTAAAATTTAATGTTAGTCACCCTCCCTATCAAATACATTTTATGTAAACATCTATTGTTAAATAATAATTTTTAGAAAGTCATACTGGGAAGCCTCTTTTTGAGAAATTCCCTCTCAGCCATAGTGAGGCTCCGTTGCCTTTTGTTAAGATTAGTGACCCTGGCATCCAGCATATCAAGGACTTGGTTCGCATCCAGGTTATCTGGGCATGTGAAGTTTCCATTGTACTGTAGACAAAACATGGTACACATGTAAACAAAACATGGTACACATGTAAACAAAACATGGTACACATGTAAACATGGCATGGTACACATCTAAACAAAACATGGTACACATGTAAACAAAACATGGTACACATCTAAACAAAACATGGTACACATGTAAACATGGCATGGTGGACATGTAAACAAAACATGGTACACATGTAAACAAAACATGGTACACATGTAAACATGGCATGGTACACATGTAAATCATGATGAAACAAAAATAATATTGACAGTCAGAGGGAATGGCAGGAGTTGAAAAGACACACACCTAGCTAACATGTAACACACACAGCCACACATCTAACATGTAACACACACAGCCACACATCTAGCTAACATGTAACACACACACAGCCACACATCTAGCTAACATGTAACACACACACAGCCACACATCTAGCTAACATGTAACACTCACAGCCACACATCTTGATTCGGCATCCTTCCGTCTCCCGAGACGATGGTGCATCACCGTTAGGTTGGGTTGCATTTTCTCGTGTGGCTGTGCAGTCCTATCCGTGAATGACAGTCTTTACCACAGTTTTTACACACGAGTTCTGTGCATCCAAATGTTTTGGCCTTTCTCCTAGCTCTTCTGTCTGCAGCCTCCTCCATTCTTCCCTCCTCGGCTACTATGACGCCCTCTTTGACAACCGTGCGCCACGTAGAACGGTCATCTGCCTTGCACTCCCAGTCGCTTGTATGGATTTTGGCTGCTTTCATGTCCCTTTGACAGACATCTTTAAAACGCAAGCGTGGACGACCTGTTTTCCTCTTTCCTGAAGCAAGTTCACCATATAGGAGGTCCTTCGGGATTCGGCCGGGGCTCATTCTTTTAACATGTCCTAGCAATCTCAGGCGTCTTTCGCTAAGAATTGAGAACATGCTTTGGGTATTGGCACGCGATAGGACCTCACTATTAGGCACCTTGTCTTGCCATTTAATACCAAGGATACGTCGCAGGCATCGCAAATGGAAGCTGTTAAGCTTGCGCTCTTGGGATGTGTAGGTGGTCCAAGTCTCGCTCCCATATAGTAGTGTACTGATGACACAGGCTCGATAGACACACAGTTTGGTTTTCTCCGTTAGCTTGGTGTTTTGCCAGACACGCTTGTTTAGTGTGGCCATTGTGGCAGCTGCCTTGCCAATTCTGCTATTTATCTCTTCTTCAACGGACAGTGTATTGGAGACCTTGGACCCCAAGTAGGTGAAGCTGTCTACAACCTCCAAGTTTTCATTATCAATTTTTATGGTAGGTGGAGGTCGGGTGTCGTGGTCCATGATGTTTGTCACACATCTAGCTAACATGTAACACACACATCCACACATCTAGCTAACATGTAACACACACAGCCACACATCTAGCTAACATGTAACACACACAGCCACCAATCTAGCTAACATGTACCACTAACAGCCACACATCTAGCTAACATGTAACACACAGCCACATATCTAGCTAACATGTCTTGTGGGGGTATTACACACACAGCCATTCACCTAGCAGACATGTCTTATGGGTATAATACAAACATACCTTAAATCCAGAAAGCAGATCTCGAATTAATGTTAATAATATTGTGAAATAAATATTTCTTTTAGTGCCTTAAATTGGATGCAAAAAGAATCAGAAACACACTTTATCCCAATATTGTGGTTGGTAATTTTAAACATTTTTAACAAATAAGCACATTCGTCCTAATTTCTAACAGCAGTACTGACCATATCTTCCACATTGGCAATGTACCACATTCTGGCACCAATGAGCTCCAAGATCTGGTTGGATCCAGTGTGGAACATGAAGGGTAACGATAACATCTGAAAACATGAAGGGTAAAGACAACATCTGAAAACATGAAGGGTAACGACAACATTTGAAAACATGAAAGGTAAAGACGACATCTGAAAACATGAAAGGTAAAGATGACATCTGAAAACATGAAAGGTAAAGACGACATCTGAAAACATGAAAGGTAAAGACGACATCTGAAAACATGAAAGGTAAAGACAACATCTGAAAACATGAAAGGTAAGACAACATCTGAAAACATGAAAGGTAAAGACAACATCTGAAAACATGAAAGGTAAAGACGACATCTGAAAACATGAAAGGTAAAGACAACATCTGAAAACATGAAAGGTAAAGACAACATCTGAAAACATGAAGGGTAACGACAACATTTGAAAACATGAAGGGTAAAGACAACATCTGAAAACATGAAGAAAAAGTTTGATGGATCTCTTGTTTTTTTTTTAAATACAAAAACAAATGTAACATTAAAATTCATATGTAAGGAGAATTTAAATATATTTTGACTGCTAAACTATTTATTTAGTCACATCAAATTATTGGAAGTTTAGTCATTAAAATCTAAAACTACATTTTTTTACACCAACAGATGATTGTCTTCTTCTTCTGCATTCTCAAAATCTTTTTGAAGGAGGATTTAGACCACAAGCCCTATATCTGTGATGTATTGCGCTGTTGCTGTCAATTGGCTCAGTCCACCATACAGTTTATCGTGGAAGGTACCTTCGTGGGGCCGAATGGCCACTGGGTGTGGAGGTACAGAGGGCAGTTTTGCAGCACATGTTCCACGTTCTCTGCAGCTGTTCTGCAGGGGCACATTTCAGTTTCTCCAAATATTTGGAAGTTTGCGGAACATTAGCTGCCTAAGTTTGTTGTGGCCCGTCCTTAGCCTGAATATGATGTTCTGAGATTGGCGGGGGAGTTTAAAAAATGCATCGCCCTCTGGATGGTGGACTTTCAGCTCGGACCTGGACCATCTTTCTGCTTCATTACTTTTGAGAAACAGATGATTGTAAATTTAGCCATTTAAAATCTAAAGCTTTATTTTTTTTATCTGCCTGGTGTTTATTGAAATAACTGTCAGGTTTATTGCGTATGATGGTAAATACCTTCATGGAATACTTCATGCTGTTCACCTCAACATCGACAAAGTACTGGATCCTGAAGAACTGCTTGTACACAGTGTTCTGCTCTAAGCGTGAAAAATTCTTTACTGCAACTTCACTGAATCTGACCCTAAAACCTTTGTTGTCAATATCAGCTTTAAAGTCCAATTTGGGTCTTTTCTCTCTGCATGTCTGGGTCTCCGGTGGTGAGGCAAGTTCTTTTTCAGAAACCAGTTCAATCCTGGCACTTTTTATCATTACACCTGGGGCAAATGTGGCGGCACCCAGCAAGCTGTGCAAACACAAAAATAATACTACAATTGAAATTAAAAAATAATAGTGGAAAAGGAACGTGTGGTGTTTTATTTTTTTATAATAAAAACAGGCAGGCAATTGTCAGCTTGGTGTTATTTTAACACACAAAAATTTTTTCTTTTTAAAGTCCATAGTTTAAGTGTAAATTATTTTTGTGCTTTCCTTTTTTTAAAGTCATTCAAAGTTCATAAACATTTGAAGTCAGCGGGAGAGAGGGGACTTTACCAGACAGATGTTTCGATATTTTGATTCTTCTTTGTGCAGTAGTTCTTCTGCCTCTTTGATGTCTCGGTGGCATTGCTGGCAGCGGCCGAGTCTTCTCGATCTTTCTTACCAGCACTTTCTATGCTCATCAAATCTTTAGGCTGTGTGTCTACCACCAAGTTGCTAAGGGAAACAAAATAAATCAACTCACACTATTGAAATTTTAAAACAAAAAAACAACAACACATTTTCTCACTAAAACTGCCTCCATTAACTAATGACTATCATATCACTTCCTAGATAAATCAAATACGATGGGGACATTCCAATATTTGTATAACAATTAAGTTAACCTGTGTTGGCATCTTTCCATTCCAATTATTTTACTTTTGCTCCTAAATCATGTCTTCTCTTTCATCACTTGATTACAATAATTTAAATTAAGCTAATTAAAGTGAAATAAATGATACAGTTATTAAAATAAAATCTATGTCTGAAACCTGAATAACATATGTTTTTATTTGCCAAACCATGACAATCACAAATGATGTGACAGCAGATTTTACTTTTCACAAATCCTATCTGATTTTTTTATCTTAAAAAAAATATTTCTTCCTAGCACAAATTTTAAATCTTCAAAGACTAATATTTCCACATAGATCTTATTAAATTTGTTACAGATTAACATTTCTCCATAGCCCCACCTAATCCCGTACACCCTAACATTTCTCCATAGCCCAACCTAATCCCGTACACCCTAACATTTCTCCATATCCCCACCTAATCCCGTACACCCTAACATTTCTCCATAGCCCAACCTAGTCCCATACACCCTAACATTTCTCCATATCCCCACCTAATCCCGTACACCCTAACATTTCTCCATATCCCCACCTAATCCCGTACACCCTAACATTTCTCCATAGCCCCACCTAATCCCGTACACCCTAACATTTCTCCATAGCCCCACCTAATCCCGTACACCCTAACATTTCTCCATATCCCCACCTAATCCCGTACACCCTAACATTTCTCCATATCCCCACCTAATCCCTTATACCCTAACATTTCTCCATATCCCCACCTAATCCCGTACACCCTAACATTTCTCCATAGCCCAACCTAATCCCTTATACGCTAACATTTCTCCATAGCCCAACCTAATCCCGTACACCCTAACATTTCTCCATAGCCCAACCTAATCCCTTATACGCTAACATTTCTCCATTGCCCCACCTAATTCCCTATACAAATTTATGCCTACACCTGCTTAAATCTTCGACTGACTTACAATTGGAAAAGACACTGTTCAAATCTCTTAACATTCCCGTGGTGTATAAGTACGGCAGGTGACACAGTCGCAGGCATTGAATTGTCCTCGCAGAAAAAGGGATTGGAACTTGCATCTTCAAGCATTTTCAGAATTCTTTTCAAACTTATCCCACAGATCTCAAAGCTGTAAGCAGATGTCAAGTTGAGCATCAATTAAAAGAAAACATGAGTCAGATATGCTTGGATATTTTTTTTTTGTTTGTTTTGTAATATTTTTTTAAAAAAATATCCATTAAACTCAGTATTTCCGAAAAAGATTGCCAACTTAAAAAAAATAAAAATTTGAGATATATGACAAAGATGAGTGGTTCTAGATATGTGACAAAGATGAGTGGTTCTCTAAGTCTGCTCCAGGATGACTGTAAGATCTTACTGATGCTGTGTATCCCATGTGCAGAAAACAAATTATTTTTTAAATTTAACAACCCGTCAAAACAAAGTTTTTGACTATAAATCCCATATATATGAGACATAATTAAAAGAATTGATTATGTTCAATATAATATGCACCGCGCGACAGACTAGCATAAACATTTACAGATCGGGAAAATATTATAAAAGTATGTCCAAAATGATAAGCACCTCACCATGCAACAGGAAAATATTTTTAAAAGTATGTTTAATATAATACCACTCAACAGTCTAGCACAGTGGTTCCCAAACTTTTTTTTATCAATGGACCCATCGACCCCCAAGTATAGAACTACATAAATGCATAGAACAAAAATGACAAAACTAAAAAAAAATTTTAAATCAAAATTTAGATGATGAATTATTAACTAAAATCATAAAGTTTCTTCATAATAAAATTTAAAATTAATAATGACTTTGATTAAGTGATTAGATTTTATGAGTGTGTCATGTCTGACTCAATGTTATGAGTAACAACCGCTGATACCCACGAGCACTTATTTTTAGTCAGTTTCTATTTTTTGTGATGAGGTTCCTAACGGCACTGAATCCTTATTCTACCAAATAGGAAGACGGGGAAAGAAGTCAAAATGCAGGATCTTATTTTGTAACCAGAATTTGTGATGCCATTATTCAAACAATGGTTTAAGTTCCTTATTTGTGGATATTTCAATAAGCTGCTCTTTTATTATTAGATTCATTTGTGTTTGGGATCTAAGTTTTTCCACGTGCAAAAGTGTTAAACTGCCAATCGAGGTTATCCAAGTGAAGAATGTCTTCAAATTTTTTGTTCAGACTGCATGAAGAACTGTTAAGTTTTTACAGTAAGCAAGCAATTTTTTTTCTATATTTTGAAAGATTTGAAAAGTGAAAACATTCTCCTCTTCCCAAATCTTTTTTTTCTTTCTTTGTACAGAAAAAAGGTTTGCAGCAAAAACAGATATTAGGCTTTTAATTTTAATTAAATTTAATTGGTCATCTTGCTTTTTCAAATTTGTTTCTTTAAATTTGTCGAATGAACCATTCATTAGAGATATGTCCTTTTTGAGTTAATTGTGTCGAAAATCATTGTGTCTGCTTTTCAGTAGGGCTGATAAAGATTAATTTAAAATAACATCCCGACACATTGAAAACTACCCAACATTGCAACCCTTATTGATTCACGATGAAAATGTGTATTTTTCTAACCTACCTATAGGAATTCTGGATTTCTAACACATCACTTGACTTTTCAATAAACCAAGTTTTTAAAAAAAAGGTTATAGCTGTGAAAATCACTGTAGTTATACTTCTTTTTCTAGGTAACAAAATTTTGATTCCATGACTGATAGTATAATCCCTATAATGGATGGCATTTAGAAAAGGCATTAATCTCGTATTTTATTTATTGTTTTTAATTTTTTAATTTCCATAGTTATAAAAATGAAGAATTTTTTTTTTTTTTTTTTTTTTAAAACCTTGCTCAGGGACCCCCAAATCAATTTTAATTTTCCACAAACCTCCTGAATGTTACCCCCGGGGGTTCCGTAGGGACCACTTTGGGAACCACTCTAGCACAAATATTTACATGCTGCATGGAGATAATAAAAAAATTTAATAATTTAATTACGGTACATTCGATCAAACTGAAATTTTGAAACAATGTATTTTTGGATGACAAAAGTTTATGTGCAAATTTTAAGCTCGATGGGATCATGGAAAGTGGGTCATTTTTTACTTTTGACAGATAGAGAGAGAGAGAAAAGATGGTGAATTTAATATAAGGGATTTTAAAAAAAAGATCACCTAATGAAATTCTTACTGATGGTGCCAAGATAGTTATATCTTAAAAGAATATACGTCTACGCGTGTTTTTTAATGCACCTGAACAGCAGAATTTTTCCGCATTTATTATTATTACTGCCTGGAATGCTTTTTCAGGTTGCGTCCTATACAACAAAGAAAATCATGAACACTTTGGCTTTTTAAAAAAGTTGTAATACATTAAATTAAGTCATTCAAGAACTAATATTTAACAAATGTAAATAGAAATTTTAATGAAGAAAGCTATTCAAGGTAATTGATATTTAACATATTCAATAATTCAACAGCAGTTTAAAAAACAATGACACTGCATTTGTAATTATTGTCAAGTGTAGTTATTACTTATAGGATCACCGGATACTGACATTGGTTCAAATAAAGTAGATGCACATCCAAGCCTCATATATTAATTTTATCTTGTAAATTAAAATATGCTTTCAATACAGAAGATTATTGCTTCTATTGCTTATCCAGGGTTTGTTTCTAGTCTTGCATTTTCATGGGAGTTTTGAATATGGATAGTGTGTTGGTTTTCCTGGTTTGTCCATGCCGAAATGCAAGGCAGGAAGAATGAGGTTTAGAGATTTAACAAATTGTGTTACAATTGCCAAAAATGAATGTTTTTTATCCAATCATATGGCCAAAGGTTTATTTTGAAGAGACCAAAAAGATTTAAACTTTATTATTTCCCTTATTCAACACGTACAAAAAGAGACATAGCTTTATACATTCTTTGACTCAGAATGAGTTTATTGCGCAAAGTAAAAAAAGTGACTAGACCAACCGCATTAAAGAAGTGAACAACACTTGGCCTCATGCCAATTATTTAACTGACTTATTAAATATCAACAGTGACATTCTCTTTGCTGAAATTAATAAAAAAAATTGTCATTTTACTGATGATATTAAATACTTAGAGCAGAAGAAAATATTTCTTTGAATTCTTAGATTGAATAGAACGGTGGGAACATGGTTTGAAATTTGGGTTGATAGGTTATGGTTAAAAAAAGCATGAGAACCTTTATTATTGACATCAAGTGTTTTTAATGAGATCTGTGTCGGCCATGGTTGACAAACTTGACGGGCTTCACACCAATATGCCACATCTAATTAATTTTGATGCACACATGAACCCTCCCCCCTTTCTCTGTTTGTGGCAAATACTTCTACTGTTTGATCATACATGAGGCCTTGCCCTCCCCCCACAAGCTATGTTGACTTACTTCAGGCCTAACTCATATAAAGACAGTCCTTGGCCCACACCCACAAGCTATGTTGACTTACTTCAGGGCTAACTCATATAAAGACAGTCCTTGGCCCACACCCACAAGCTATGTTGACTTACTTCAGGCCTAACTCATTTAAAGACAGTCCTTGGCCCACACCCACACTGTGCTTTGCCTGCGCATTCTTCCAATCCGTTGCTAGGTCTTTAAGTTTTTTAATAGATTCTTCTGCTTGTGAGCTTATTTTTTCCAGTCTTTCAGTAAGAATCTGAAAGTCACAATAACAACCATTTATGGATCTAACTATAAAAACTTAATGAAAAACATTTTTTTTGCAAGCATACAGAAAATGACATGGCTGCTCTAAACCAGTTATTCTTTAACTTCTAAGTATGGGCGGAAAGGCAGGAGTTTTTCCATTGCACCAGGGACCTGTGTATTGTGCCGACGTGGTAGCAAAATGTAAATAATTTTATTTGTTTAATTTTATGTGCTTATTGGCTAATTGTGACATATTCTTAAGGGTTAGTATTAATGGTTGCAAATGGAGGAATATAATCATAATTGTCTGTCCTTTCTTAATTAAATTCTGCAGACTGGATGGTCCACTGCGTGGCACTGGTCCTCAGACAGCCACTTTGAGTAGCACTGCTCTAGACTATGTGCCACAGCATGTGATGGAATCATAACCATGAAACAAGAAACTAAATAAAGAAAATAACACTGCCTATACAGTTCATACCATGTTAGCTATCTTACTTACATAACATGTTAGCTATCCTAGTTACATACCGTGTTAGCTATCTTACTTACTTACCATGTTAGGTATCCTAATTACATACCATGTTAGCTATCTTACTTACTTAACATGTTAGCTATCCTAGTTACATACCATGTTAGCTATCCTAGTTACATACCATGTTAGCTATCCTAGTTACATACCGTGTTAGCTATCTTACTTACTTACCATGTTAGGTATCCTAATTACATACCGTGTTAGCTATCTTACTTACTTACCATGTTAGGTATCCTAATTACATACCATGTTAGCTATCTTACTTACTTAACATGTTAGCTATCCTAGTTACATACCATGTTAGCTATCCTACTTACATACCATGTTAGCTATCTTACTTACTTAACATGTTAGCTATCCTAGTTACATACCATGTTAGGTATCCTACTTACATACCATGTTAGCTATCCTAGTTACATACCATGTTAGCTATCTTACTTACATACCATGTTAGCTATCTTACTTACTTACCATGTTAGCTATCCTAATTACATACCGTGTTAGCTATCCTACTTACATACCATGTTAGCTATCCTAATTACATACCGTGTTAGCTATCTTACTTACATACCATGTTAGCTATCTTACTTACATACCATGTTAGCTATCTTACTTACATACCATGTTAGCTATCTTTCTTACTTACCATGTTAGCTAACCGCCTATGATCTGGTGTGTTTGATGAGGCTAAGAATCTAACCAAGTTTTCAGAATCTGCAATAGCAATACCAACTAGATAATGGAAGGGGAAAAAAGGAAATATTGATAAATATTAATTGAAGTTTATTCAAAAAGTGTTTTAAATTTTTTAAAATAAATTTCCTTTTCTGTTCAGCATTTTAATAAAAATACTGTAATCTCAGTTTTATCATGTTTTACCATCAAGAAGCTGCCCATTGTTTTCTCATGTTTTACCATCAAGAAGCTGCCCATTGTTTTCTCATGTTTTACCATCAAGGAGTTGCCAATTGTTTTATCATGTTTTACCATCAAGGAGTTGCCAATTGTTTTATCATGTTTTACCATCAAGGAGTTGCCCATTGTTTAATCACATGTTTTACCCTCAAGGAGCTGTGCATTGTCCTCCATAAAATCAACATAGGTTTCTTCAGACACCTCAGCCTGTGGGTTGGCAGCTGCTTTCAACCAATTTTCTGTTTCCTGGTGAACAAATTATTGTGACAATGGATCAAAACATTCTTTTCAAAGATGAATTGTGGTACTAAAATAGTGGGGTTTTTTTTGGCAGGTTGATTTAAATTATGATAATTTTTTTTTTAACAAGCTTTATGATAGGATTTATTTTGTCTTTTATTCCCTTTTCAAACAGACTTCAAGACATTTTTTTTTCTAATGTTCACAATGGAATTTTCTCTTAAAATTTTTCCGTTAGCTTTAAATTTTCACAGCTGAGAGTAGATAAGGTAAAAAGTGAACAGCCTTGGAGAAAACAATTTGTTTGAGTTATTATGAAATACTGAAAAGCTTTTATTTTAGTCAATATTCTCAGGCAGTAACATAACTCATTTTGAAAGACTGTACTACTTTTATTGATGATTTTACATTGAACTTGAAACATTTTGTTATTTCCTTTTTTTAAAATGATGTTATGAACATATTTTACTCACATCTATCAGATTCTCTAGGTAAGTAATCACGGGATCGACTGAATTCTCTTGATCAATTTCCAGACTCTCCTGTTGCCCTAAATCCATGGCTGGTTGGCTCTGTGCAATGAAAAATGAGTTTTGAGCCTGGTCCAAAACAATATTTCCACAAAGGTTCATTAGTTGGTGTGCAAAGTAAAAAAACTCATGCGCAGAGTTGCACAGCATCCATTTTTTTTCAATATTTAACAAACTTTTTCTGACTATAATTCTAAATTACTGTGTGGTGGAGGTCAGATAACTGCATAGCCACACAGCTTAAAGGGAAAATTGATCTAAACCCAATGATTGAACTGAAAAAAGTTCTCAACAAAATTTATAGTAGTTACCCCATGTAAATAGCTAAAGCAGTAATACTCTCATGTTGACAGGACTAGGAGGTTCTTGAGTCATGAAACCCCAAGATGAAGTTGAGAAGTTGGGGAGAGAGGGGGTCTTGGTGGCTTCAATAGATTCTAAATAATTTTTTTAACAAATCAGATGTTGAGATTTTTTAATAAAAAATCTATTTTTAAAATAGCAGCCATGTGATCCATCTGTCTAATTTCAAGAAAGTAAAACTAGAGATTGTGTGTGTGTGTGGGGGGGGGGGGGGGGGGTGGTTAAATAATGGACTGTTCTCGCCCATCTGGGCAGTTATTCCAGGCAGTTTGTTGAGCCTCGTCAACTGTCAAACACATCAAATAATTTTCTTGGGGTCAAAACTCTTCTGGCTAAACTCTAACCAAACAATGAATTGGCATACACTAAAACTATTTGTCCACATTGTGTGGTCAAGTACAGACGAGTTATCTTATCAGAATGACGGACTACGCAAGACACTTTTCAACATGACTTCTTCTTAAAAATATGAGTTCCTTAATTTATTTACTTAATGCAGCTTGTTTTGTTATAAATTAAAAAGTTTTTTATAAAATAATTGCGTCATTCTTTTTTCTTAAGTTAATGTGACCTATTTTGTTTTAAATTAATTTTTTTTTAAAGAACAAGTAATAAATAAACTATTTTGTTTTTTATTGAATTTA
This sequence comes from Radix auricularia, assembly GCA_002072015.1. NCBI lineage: Eukaryota > Metazoa > Mollusca > Gastropoda > Lymnaeidae > Radix > Radix auricularia. Next base: position 148,590 of record MUZC01000836.1, on the reverse strand, counting down.
TCTAGGGAGAGAAGTAAAGGAACTTATGTGAAATGTGTCTATTTATTAAATTGCTTTAAATTATCAATAATTTCAATAATAACCAATTATCAACTATAGCTATTAATTTCTAATTTTCAATTTTAGAATATTTTTTTTACTATCCCACTCATCCTTGAGTATTTAAATAGTATCAGTGCTATATTGTGTGTAAGTTATTATCATTTAACACATAGTAGAGGGTTATTGAGAATATAAAAATTCATAATAAAAATCTACTAACAAAAGTGACAGCATAGGCTGGAGCTAAAGTTTAGTTAATAAAAATTTTTTTTTTGGCTAAGCAGACCTGAAGGGAGAACACCTTCTATTAAAATACTGATGGCACTCATTCTTTTTAAGTCTCTGAATCAAACATCATGTAACCCTTCATAAATGTATTTATTTATAGTAATTAGAAATGTGTTCTTTTTTTTTTTTTTTTACCTCAATAAGCAAGCTAGAAAATATGGCAGGCTAAATAAAAGCAAAGCTAATTTTAAACTTGGTCGCAGCGCTCCATGTAGAAGGGTGAAGGAGGAAAAAAATATGGGCATCTTTTAATATGAAGATGGATTATCAAAGTTAGTGCACATGGAAACATTTGAAAGCAGTCACAAAATTGCAAGAATTGGTTTTAACTTATTAAATATCAATCAAGGCTTAGAACTGCATGAAATGCTACAAAGTAAATAGCTAATGAATCGCAAGTCCATAATAGGAGTGAACTCATGGCTACCTTCAAGGCTAATAGCATAATGCAAGATACTGACCCCACCCACGCCCCCATCTTAAAATAATTAATTCAATAAAACTAAAGCAACTCATTTTGACTGAATCAAAAAGACAGCCTCCCTATGAATGGGTAAAAAAAACCTGATGGGCAAGTAATAAATCAACATGAAATCCAATAAATCTTAATCTAACTAGCACAGTTATAAGCTGGAATGTAGACTTTTATTGAATTTTTTATATAATTATAATGACCTGACATCCTTAGATATGCAACCATTTTTTTTAAAGATACTAATACAGAAAAAGTTAGGGGCATTGTTTCTTATGATCTTTTTTTTTTAGAACCACATCTTGAAACTAACTTAGAAAGATGACTTTGATTACATTTATTAAAAAAATAAAAACATTAGGTGTAGCAAATTAAAAGCATTAAAAAAATTCTATATCAAATGACAGTGGAAAAAAGCAAACTATAATTTGTTTTCAGTGGGTTTTTTAACCCTTATAACATTTTGATAAGAAAAATAAAGAATTACATTAAAGTAGATTATTGATGTAATTAATTAATAAATGGGCAATTAAGATCATTTTAAGTTACACATTTTTTTAAATTGTTAAAATTACAAATTAAATGTTCTAACTTCTTCTTTCACACTTTCCAGCAGTGAAAACAAGTATTGTAAAGAACAAATGACAATTTAAAATTTTGTTAGAGTGATTTTAAAAACAAAATATATAATTTGTTAAATTCCATTGAATTTTTTTGTTTTATTGAGAAAAAGAAAAAGCATTTAGAGGCCTACTAAGATAAAAGTTGATTTGTGTTTGAAATTATAAAAATACTTTTCAGGGGGTCCTTGAATTGGTCCGTCTGTCCCAAAAGCCAGATGTAATGTCATTTTTGCAGATAGTCAGAGTCAGAGCCTACCAACATCACTCACAGGGAGTTCATACACATTATAGAATCAAGTGTAACAGTAATACATTTCTTTATAAAACGTGACAGGCCCGTGACTAGGACAAACGCTAAATTTGAGGGAGAAACAAGCCACTTATGTTAAGTTTGGAGTTCACCCTTGACCAGGGTAAGAGACTTTAGGACTTTCGTGTCTGGCCTAAACCAAGGATAAGGAGATGTCAACATAGCCACCAAAGTCTGTAAGTCTGACCTAACTCAAGGTAAAGGAGATGTCAACATAGCCACCAAAGTCTGTAAGTCTGACCTAACCCAAGGTAAAGGAGATGTCAACATAGCCACCAAAGTCTGTAAGTCTGAAATAACCCAAGGTAAAGGAGATGTCAACATAGCCACCAAAGTCTGTAAGTCTGACCTAACCCAAGGTAAAGGAGATGTCAACAAAGCCACCAAAGTCTGTAAGTCTGACCTAACCCAAGGTAAAGGAGATGTCAACATAGCCACCAAAGTCTGTAAGTCTGACCTAACCCAAGGTAAAGGAGATGTCAACATAGCCACCAAAGTCTGTACGTCTGACCTAACACAAGGTAAAGGAGATGTCAACATAGCCACCCTGTAAGTCTGACCTAACCCAAGGTAAAGGAGATGTCAACATAGCCACCAAAGTCTGTAAGTCTGACCTAACCCAAGGTAAAGAG
>MUZC01000836.1:119256-145475 GCA_002072015.1 Radix auricularia | reverse complement strand
TGAATATAAATATACATAAGTACCATTGGATTGACTTGACTTGGAGATGTCAACATAGCCACCAAAGTCTGTAAGTCTGACCTAACCCAAGGTAAAGGAGATGTCAACATAGCCACCAAAGTCTGAGATGTCAACATAGCCACCAAAGTCTGTAAGTCTGACCTAACCCAAGGTAAAGGAGATGTCAACATAGCCACCAAAGTCTGTAAGTCTGACCTAACCCAAGGTAAAGGAGATGTCAACATAGCCACCAAAGTCTGTAAGTCTGACCTAACCAAAGGTAAAGGAGATGTCAACATAGCCACCAAAGTCTGTAAGTCTGACCTAACTCAAGGTAAAGGAGATGTCAACATAGCAACCAAAGTCTGTAAGTCTGACCTAACTCAAGGTAAAGGAGATGTCAACATAGCCACCAAAGTCTGTAAGTCTGACCTAACCCAAGGTAAAGGAGATGTCAACATAGCCACCAAAGTCTGTAAGTCTGACCTAACCCAAGGTAAGGAGATGTCAACATAGCCACCAAAGTCTGTAAGTCTGACCTAACCCAAGGTAAAGGAGATGTCAACATAGCCACCAAAGTCTGTAAGTCTGATCTAACCCAAGGTAAAGGAGATGTCAACATAGCAAGTCTGACCTAACCCAAGGTAAAGGAGATGTCAACATAGCCACCAAAGTCTGTAAGTCTGACCTAACCCAAGGTAAAGGAGATGTCAACATAGCCACCAAAGTCTGTAAGTCTGACCTTACCCAAGGTAAAGGAGATGTCAACATAGCCACTAAACTCTGAAAGTCTGACCTAACCCAAGGTAAAGGAGATGTCAACATAGCCACCAAAGTCTGTAAGTCTGACCTAACCCAAGGTAAAGGAGATGTCAACATAGCCACCAAAGTCTGTAAGTCTGACCTAACGCAAGGTAAAGGAGATGTCAACATAGCCACCAAAGTCTGTAAGTCTGACCTAACTCAAGGTAAAGGAGATGTCAACATAGCCACCAAAGTCTGTAAATCAAGTCTGATCAAATTCAAAGACCCTGTATATTTTATCAATATAAGCTCCCACAGAAAGAGCAAGATTGCTTAATCTATTAATAAGTAATTATAATTTCATGCTTTGGTGTGAAAGCTGTGATTGTTAAATAATATTTCATTCCTTAAATTTTCATAAGAAAAATTAAGCATTACTATTTTAAAGTGTTTAGTATATTAAATGTTAATATTTCTGCTTCATAAATGTGAGTGTGAAAAGAGTGTTATAATTTTCATAGAACTCATTCAATACTTGTTCTCTTTTTAAAAAGAAAAGCAAACCATCTGAAGAGGTAAGCAGCTTCAGCTGTTTGTTTTGTTTTTGGGGGTCTCAAGTCTAACTTACTGCAGCAGGCTGGTTTTCAAGATAACACGGCGGCCACAGAAATGGTGCCTCTGTGGTTCCGAGCTGTAATAATAAATGGAGTTTGGAAGTTTAGAAGCGCTTGACTCCAGCCCTTGCCGATTTCCCTTAACATGACTGAGTTAAATGTGACACAGTTAATAGGGAGCTGATGATAAAAAAGATCTTAGAGCCAGAAGGAACAGCTGTTAATTTTAGAGCTAAAGGGTAAGAAGAGACAAATCTTAGAAATTAAAAGAACCATCAACTGTTGAAAGAGTTATTATCCCATTTATTATTTATTAAAAGTTAGATCAATGACATTGGATTACCTTAAAATTTTCAATTAGGTCTTTTTCCATCTGAATGCAATTTGCCATCTCCTTGGCAAATTTTGAAGCATCATTGCCATATTCATTCTGAAAACATATTTGCAATATCTTTAGCTTTCTTTGCAATATAAATAATTAAGAGGATAGTTAATTTTTAAGTTGGAAAGAGTAATTAGTAATATTGAAGTTAGCAAAATATGCTGTTTTATTTTTTATTTAATTACAATCTAATTTTATAGTTTACATTCATTTGAAAACAATATACATATCCAACAACCTTGTATAATTGCTTATATTATATAAATACACAAATATATATTAAATTGTTGAAATTAATCATTAAGTATGGAAGCCTAAAATTTGAAAAATAAATTTCTTAGTGTAAAAGTAACTATTGAATGCATAGCTTAAAACAAAAACAAATCTAATTAGAAATATAAACAATAAATCACAAGAAGATGAAATTAGGGAAAATATTTATTGAATCCACATAATTTACCCGAACATAATTAGAATCGGCCGTCATAAAAAGTATGTTGTCCGTTTCAGTTTCATAAGACTTTGTCTTGCATATCTCAATATATCTGTTCATATGGGCTATGACTTCCATATATTTTTCACGGGCCAGTTGCATATGAGCTTGACTTCCCATTAAACAACCGTTACTAATGTCAATCCTGGCAAGAAAAAAACAACTTATATACTGACACTTATATACTGATACGTATTAAGAAAAAAACAGTGATATTATGTGTATTATATTATTTCTACTTCTTTCAAATGAGAAATTTTTTTTAAAACAGATGTTTTAAAAACTTTAAATTTAAAAAAAACAATATTGATCATGTCTTTTATTTTATTTAATCAGTAATAGTAATGACTATAACACTTTCTTTTACAATTATTTTTAAAAAAAAAACAATAATATATAATTTGATATTTAAAAATTATTGTAATGTAAATTTATTAATACATTATAAAATTTTTTTATTAAGGAGAATCTTATTTATAAGTCTATAATTATAATTATAAGTCTTATTTTCAGAATGCCTAATAAATTTCACTTGATTTTTTATTACCAATTTATTGAATCAATTAAATCAGACAGCCTTGTTCTCATAAAGACAGGAATTTTAACATAAAGTTGCTCAGTGCCATTTTTCTTCTCCACCATTAACCTCTTAATGATATCTTTGGTATCATTGATGTATGAAGACCTTTCAGGAAGAATAAATACAATTATTTTAATTATGTGTGAATATAAATATACATAAGTACCATTGGATTGACTTGACTTATTCATTACCCAAGTAAGTCTGTTATTCAAGAGGATGTAATAAACGTGGATAAATTAATTTATGATGATTTGAACATGAGAAAACAAAGCTACCATAAAAATCTGTAGCATACAAAGGTTTATTTCATTTTATGAAAGATTAGACATAAACCATGAATAAGTGTAGCATGCAATAACTTAAGATAAAATTGGCAAGTTTAATCTAAGCTAACTTATCAATGCATATGATATGAGCGATTAAAAAAGGGATAAATACGCAATTGACATTGACGTCTGGAAGTATTCTATATTTTATTCATTATTTTTTTAGACCACTTCCCTCTTCAAAGTTGACAGTTCTCAATAATTTAAAAATGTACCCCTTGGCTACATAGTTAATTTAATCTGTACGTGTCCTGAAGTTGTTGTGCTTATAGGTCCTCAAATTATATAGATGTTAAATATTTAAAAATAACACTTTCCAGTGACTCTTAAATTGATATTTGAGACAAAATATAATTGTGTGTGTCTTCTAACCTAAATTTTGATTGAACCATATGAATAGCTCAACTATGTAGTAGAGGGGTACATTTTAAATAATTGAGAACTGTCAACTGAGAGGAAAGTAGACTAAAAAATAATAAATAAAATATAGAATTGTAGAATACTTCAAGACATTGCCGTATGTACCAAAAAGGGTATCTTAAACTTAAACTCATTGGCTAAAATAATCTGTGTATTAATTCTAAAATCTAAATTTATTTAAATAGATTTATTAATTTGTTTGGTGTGGAATAATAAAATGTACTGTGTGCAGACCTGTCATTGGAAACCATATCATTCATTTTCATCCTTCAACCTCATTTTCACTCAATTAGTATTACTATTAGTCTATTACTATTACTATTTCTATTCAATATTGACTATTGTTTTGTTCTTGTTGTTTCATTCATAAAAGTTGGCAGTGTGCTAAATTTATTTAACTATTGGTTAAAATTAACAATTGTAATTCAAAGCCAAAGGTTGAAAAGGAGTTATTAATTTTTTGTACATTTTTAAAATGGGCAGTTCTGTTGTGACGATCATGTCTATAGTCTATATCATTATATGTAGTATGTAGATCATGATCTCATCTGGAACTTGTAAACTATAAGTTATACAATTTAGTAAACAAAATGAGGGGTAGGACTGCAATCAGGCTTATAAAAAATTAATTGGAAAAGACGTAAACAAGGTAAGGGTTGGCCTGACACAAGACAAACAGTGTCCCGTCTCCCATCACTTCAATGGACGCAACCATATGGGTGTCAAGGACCTGGCAGTCACATCCATTGTCTCGTGCCCAAACACACCCGCGTGGGTCAAGCTTGAAAACAGATTAATAGAAAATCATGGTACACTCGCCCCACATGGGATGAATGTGCTTTTCGCTTTAACCACCTAGGCCTAGGCGTTTGCCCCGCCCACTCTCTGCTTTCCTATATAAATTCGCTCTCTCATCTCTTAGTTTCACTTTCTTCGATTCTTTGGATTTCACAGCAGCTGAGTTTCTTAATTTTATTTTCGTTTTATTTGTGTATTGTATGTTCGTTGAAAAAGGCTCTTTGCCGAAACGTTTGCTGTTTTGTTACGTCCGGTCAGGCCAACCCTTACCTTGTTTACGTCTTTTCCATTTAATTTTATAAATTTTATAAGCATAATATTAATATAATAATAGACTAAAACTTATACTCATACTATACTTATGAGTTATGGCTTATGGTATAACTAATAAATATTACATTTAGTTTTAGGTTTTATACTGATTACTGATACTACTAATAAATTTGTCTAAAAATATATTTTTGTTTTAACAACTCATGAATTCTGTTGTCTGAGTCTGGTAATTGTGAAGTCCACTGAAGTCTTGTCCAAGTCAATCATTGACTCAATGACAATGAACAATGACAATGACATATGAGTAATATTAACTATTAGTAATATATATGAGATTGTTTGAGTCAAGTCACTCAAAATTAAATTTACTTAAGTCTAACTACACAACTTCACTGTCTGTGAAAAGGGATTTTCAGTGATGACAAATTTTTTGTGTGTGTTAAGTCAAGTTAAGTCTCTAAGTCTAAGTCTAAGTAAGTGTGTTTACTTACATTTTGTATATTTTGGTTTTAAAATGTATCCAAATCTAAATCATTCCAATGAGGGCGACAGCTAAAATATTTAGTCCTCAATATTCATGACAAGTACGCAGCCCACGAATGTGGATCCCTTGCCTTACAACGTACAGTCTTACTGATTTAAAACAGGATATTCTGCATTTGCATAGGTCACAAAGTCATGAAGCTTCATTTCCAAAAAATAAGGTTTTCCAGGAAATTTTTTCGGCAACTTTCGGTAATTTGTGGGGTGGGCTGGGGGGAAATTCCCAAAAATTGCAGAGGTATTGTGCGGTGTTTTGCGTACAGATATCTTAAACTTAATTTGAAATGAGTTGCTTATTATCAAAATCCAAATATTGCATTAAAGACAAAATAAAGTCTTTAAATTTTCATGTCTTTAACAAACTAAGGTGTCAACCTTTACGGTGTTTACGTGAGTTTGCTTAGCCTCGATGAAATAATATTATCCCTTTCATTTTTCATACGCCAATGTCAATTGCATCTTTCTCGCACTAAAGTCACAGTAAAGTCTAAACTCAACTAAACTGTAACTTAACTTCTTAACCTACCCTACTAGCCTACTAATACTAAGTACAAAGACTAAGACTAAGACTAAGCCGACTAAGCATATTCTTATAATTTTAATGACACTGTTCACTTTAACTATTTAACCTACCCTACTTCTTACTCATAGTTACAGTTACAGTATAAGTAAGAAGTAAGGTAGGTTAAGAAGTTCGGAGTGTCTACTGCTACGACAAAGTCAAAGTAACGGCAGACAACCCGCGCGGATGTGGCTGTTGCTACGACATGTCGTAACGCCAGCAACATCCGACCGGGTTGTCTGCCGTTACGACAAGTTACAACATGTCGTAAACAATTTTCTGTATTTCAATTATGCTATTACTAATACTTAAATACTAAACTATAGTTCTCATAATGAAATATCATGATCACTAGATAAGCTTATTAATGAATTTTAAAGTTAAAGGATTAAAAAAATCTAGATTGAGCCATTAAATGAAAAACAGTTATAAATTTTAAAAATTTCACTTTCTCAGCAGCTTCGCTAGATCAAATGATAGTACAGTTGTTACAGAAATGATATAATACTATTGATAGCGGGATCGAATCCTGCTGCCGTCATGTTTTTTTTTTTTAAATTTCATTTATTTTTATTTTTTTAAAATAAAAATAATAATGAGTATGCTGATAATTTTTGTTATTATTCTGAAAAGCAGATACGTTGAATAAATCTGTTAAAATAAAAATATTTAGATTTTAGACATGTCGTAACGCTAGCAACATCCGACCGGGTCGTCTGCTGCTAGGACAGTCGTAAAAATGTGATATGTGCTAACTTACAGTTACGACTAAAGTTGTATTTAATTACGCTAATACTACTATTTTTTTTTCTTCTTTTGATTTGCGAGTTGACACTCAGTCAGCATCATCAACGAAAAAGGTGAGGCGTGAGTTTAAAAAATGACTATAAACCATCACTGTTAATTAATTGTTTGGAAGATATTTTTGAAACATTCTCTGAATTGAAGGCATCGTGAAAAAGTGCTGAACGCAAGCGGGATTTGAAGCCATTGTCAGACGAAGGAGGCATAGTGTATCAGTGTATCGTACCCCGCAGACTTGCTTGTCACAAAAAGTGCAAAAAGAGGCGGGGGGGGGGGGNTCCTCAATAGTAATAGTATTAGTAATAGAGTGAAAATGAGGTAGAAGGATGAATGGAATGGTTTCCTGTGACAAGTCTGCACACGGCACATTTTATTATTCCACACGAAACGAATTATTTTAGGCCTACATTCTTGCGATTGTGCGCGAATCGTTGCTTGAGGATTTTCATTTACGGCTTTAGGCTTTACGGTATACTAAATTTTAATGCATCGGAATCACTTACACAAGTATACTTTAGTATAGCAAAATCGGCTGACATATTTATAATCGGTAGACCAATATTATATTAAAATTAAATCTATTTAAATAATTTATTTAAATAAATTTAGACTTTAGAATTAATCATAATTAATGCACACACAAATGTCGTATTATAATATATATAGGTGTAAACAATATAAAGAAGAGTTTGTTAAGATTTAATTCTTTCCAGGTGTCTACTGCAAAGAGTGACTAAAACTAGTCGTAGCAGAAGTTGCATATGTCGTAGCACTAGTTTCCTGACTAGCGCTACGACATGTCATAACGCTAGCAATATCCGACCGGTTCGTCTGCTGTTACGACAAGATTGTCGTAACGCTAGCAACATCCCGCCGGATTGTCTGCTGTTATGACAAAATTATCGTAGCACTAGTTTCCTGACTAGCGCTACGACATGTCGTAACGCTAGCAACATCCGACCGGGTCGTCTGCTGCTACGACAACATTGTCGTAGCGCTAGCCACATCCTAAGAAGTTAATTTAAGTTGAACCCCATGCGTGCACCATCAGCCATCATGTCATTGTCATTATCATTCTTTCTATTCTAAAATCTTGTCCAGTCATTTTTCATAATTTCCCAAACAAAATAATCCAAAGCAAAGCATTTAAAAGTTTAAAATAGGGTGTAACTTTCCTGGAATAATTAAATTATTTGAATACTTTTCCTTTAGCCTTACTCTTAGCAAGCATGTAAAGTTAAATAAAATGGGCTCAGTTTGGTTTAGTTTGGAAAATTGGTCATCATAATTTAAGATGTAAATAAAAATGTAAGTAAGCAAAAAACCAATATTTTCTTACTTAAGCACCCTTTCTCCTGCACCCTGGATCCCTATGATAGTAATAGTAATTATTAGTATAGTATAATAACGGTAATTGAAATAACTCATTAGGCCTACTCAGAAAAATCAAGTTAGAATATAATCGTTGGTGTTACTATTCTATTCAATATCATTAAACTTACTAAACATATTAATAACTGGAATCGATGATTCTTATCAGTTCAATATATAATAATATTTATGCATTACATCATATTGAGGATAAATTGATTTAAAAATTACATTTCCGACAACCCCGTTTTTATTTTGAAAGGGGGATGACTCAGGATATTGTTTCTATTTTCACCTTCAAGTCCTAAAATTTGGGAAGGCATAACTTTTGAGGGTCAAAACCAATTTTAAAGAAATAAAAAAAAAGTTATTCAGGTTGTAAAATGAAATCAAAATGGGGAATATTTAACCATTAGATGGCACTGGTTAAGGTAAAGTTTATTTTAAAGTTTATTTCATATCCTTTGCAATAGAATTATATTGTGCTGATGTCGAGATCAAACTAGTAAAAATAGTATCGAAATACTAAGCAATTCTGTGGTAAAGGTCACTAATGAAGAAGAGTTCTCTATATTGAAAAATGTGACGTAGAACACGCAAAAATAATGTTATCGTCGCAAAACCATAACAAAAAATGCCATGACAGTTTTTGCGTGAATTTACGACATGCGCAGAACGATGCGCGAATGAGTATTAAAGTATCTACCCTATGCCATGTTTTATATTTATTAAGTAGGTGTGGATTAGGTCGGATGAAAAAACCAGGAAACCACAACTCTATCATCATTCAAATATCCTCAAAGGGCTCTGTGCTATTTGCTATTACCAAGGCCAAGATAATATATGTAATATGTACCTTAGGGATTGTGTCTTCAATCCTTATAGAAGAAATATAATAAACAAGATACAACCGGCGGCGTAGCATACGCCACAGACTTGCTCATAGAAAGGAGGGATAGAACGGACACAAACTACTTCATGAAGAAATCAAAACAATGCTAGTGAACCTCGAATGGAGTGGGGGAAGGGCACATTGTTGGTCTCAAGACATGCGCACTGCAATTAGCTACCAGCCCTCCAAATTGAACCACCCTAGCTTGCCAACCATAAACTGTGATTGGCCGATCCTGGCGAGGTTCATTTGTCATGCACTTGCATTTGCACTTGTTTTGTGCTTTTTCTGGTAAAATATATGTATAGATCGTGGATTGAAATTCATCTGCGGAATCTGCTAGGTCATTGGAGTGTGTTTTGTGGTTGTACATGTTAATCAGGATAGCAGCAAGGTGATGTCACATCAGTGTGATAATGTGGCTGTGAAATTTGTGTGGACATACAGACATATGCAACATATGACACCAGAAAGTCAGCATGTGTGAGAGGCAGTACAACTTTGAAAGAGCAGGTATATAGAAAAATTTTGTTTGTTCAACCTCAGGAGGTTTAAAGCAAAAACAAAAGTCAAGTCTGACTCTATCCTGGACCTTCTATTTGTTAATGGCTGTGGACTCAAGCACACTAGCAACCAAGTGTTGATAAATTTTCCAGTACGTGCTCAAAAGTCCCTTTATGGACTCACCATCAGCACAAAGAAGATAGAAGTTCTATACCAGCCAGCCCCATGCAAATCTTACACTGAGCCTAATATAACTCTCAATAGCAATTAAATCAACAAAGTGACCCGCTTTACTTACCTTGGCAGTACACTGTCTCAGGAGGCTAACATTGATGACCAGGTGAACGCGAGAAACTCCAAGGCCAGAGCAGCATTTGGCAGATTGCATGACAGTGTCCAGAGCAAAAGGGGAATTGTCACCCAAACAACCAAAAGAATACAGAGCTGTAGTGCTCCCCACTTTACTATATGCATGTGAAACTTGGACCGTATACAAAGGCCATGGGAGATTGCTGAACCTCAAGCCACACCAAAAGCCTAAGGAAAATTCTCAATTTAAAATGACAGGAAAGAGTTCCAGACACAGAAATATTAGCCAGGTCAGGACTACCCTGCTTCAACTCATGCATTGCCAACTACGCTAGGCGGGGCATGTATTGCGCATGCCCAAACATCGCCTCCCCAAGAGGCTTCTCTATGGTGACCTTACTGAAGGGCATAGAACACAAGGAGTCCACTAAGCGCCACAAGGATACACTTAAAACTACTCTAAAGGCCTTTGACATTGGACATGACTCCTAGGAGGCAGCAGCCAGTAACAGAGCCCCCCTGGTGCTCTATGATACGGAATGGCGCAGCTGTCTGTGAGGCTAATAGACAAGAGGCTGCCAAGACCAAACTTCAAGCCAGGAGGGACCGTATTCTAAACCCTCCTGAAGGGATCCCACCCATCTCTTGTCCGACATGCGGAAGCAAATTTCGTGCAAGAATAGGGTGAAAAAGCCACTAGCGAACACACGTGGCAGCCTAGCACTGGATTAATTGAGAGGGGTCATTGTTGACTACGACGGACGAACAACAGACAAATGTTGAATGGGATTGTAAACTGGAAGAGAGGTATGAGGACCTTCTTGGAAGTAAATGATGATACTGGTGGGAAGTACATGTACTTCGGACATCACAATAATTTCTGTCTTGTCACCATATACTCCTTAGGTATTCATGTACTGAACATATTGTTGAGGAGAATGTATAACTACGTTTTTGACACTACGAATAATGGAGAGCATGTCGTCGAAGTTATCCCAATGTTTAGAAACAAAGTTTACTGCTATGCTGCGAAGTCATGTCCGCAAAGAAAGGGCTAAAGAATGGGCACAAGCATAAACATTTTTAAAAATGAAAAAATAATGTTCCAGCTGGGGCTTGAACCCAGGACCTTCCGCGTGTTAGGCAGATGTAATAACTACTACACTACTATATGTATGTTATTCTGTGAAGGAACAACGAAAGTGAACTCAAGAAGCATTGTTGGTCTTGATGACCCCTCCCTGCCCAGACCACCACCTTCGCTTACCAACAAACTGATTGGTTGACCCCAGTAAGGGTCATTTGTCATGCTTATTTGCACACTACTCGCTCTTAATTTGGTGAATCATGTATATAGATTAATTAATTTTAAAAAAATTTGTTTATGAGACGTGAGTATAACTTAAATTTATATAATACTAGGAACATTACAAGTAGACAGTATGTGTTTTTGATAAGACAAATCCCACTTGAATGTGGGTTAAACACTTTTCTACATGGGTTGGGGGCTTAGAAAAGTTAATTTGTACATGTGCATAGAGAATCCAAACAGTTAACTTTATTTCAGAAGTGGGGTATGGAAATATGCAATATCTTATAGGAATGACAGCTAATGCCAATAGGTAACAACAAATTTTGAATATCTTGAGGCATACATTATAATACTTTGTTGTTGTTTTCTCTTACTGCACTGCCTTAATGTTTTGAGGAAATATTATTACTCAAGGTTATACCTCTGTTTGTATGAGAGAAATTATTTGTTGCCCTTATGTTTAAGAGGAGCTACTTAATGAATATAGTGAGTATGGGTGTAGACAGGTTAAACAAATGTATAATTGTGCAGAACCTCTAATGAAGGTGATAAGATGTGAATCACAGACTTTTTTAAATTAAAAAAAACCCTGCTCAAACAAATAATCTGGCTGTTTTTTTTTAAAATTTATTTTTTATGTCAGAATTTATTTTTCCTGAGCAATGCTACTCTCAACTCAAGACTAAAAATGTAAAAAACTCAATCAAGCTATGGTGAAACCTGAAAAAGAATGCAACAAATTAAATACAGTATTTTTTATTGTACACCAGATGAATGCTACAAACACAAAATAAGTCTGCTTTCAGTGCTTTTGAACATCAACTCATTGCAGACACTGTAAATATAATGCTTTAATAAATTATATTCACTATAGTATTGCCTGTTATTTTAAACCTCTGTGTTTACTCATATTCAACTTTTGTTTTTGAGATTGTGTCCGGTTACCATCAAATCACATCCTATCGTAATGGAGGAGTTAGGTCATATCCTTTTTCATACCCATCTCTTCACATCTATTTGTAGCTTAAGTTTATACTGTTTTCAATATGCTGAGTAGTGATAATGCCTGAGTACTGTGTATAATTCAAGCCTAATACTTCCTTGTGTAATTAAACTATTTGTCATTTATTGTAGCTTATTTTGGCCATAGTGAAGAACATAATTTACAAGATATTATTTTTATGAGTTTTATTGTCTTGAGAGGGTTAAGACTCTTTAAGTGTTGGTACTTCACTCGTATATCATAAGAGCTTTAAGTTAGTGTTACTCATGGTAAATCGTAAGTGCTCAGAGTAAGTACTTGACTCATTTTGTATCATACAGGCTTCAACCTTTTTTTTACTGGCATCTTAAAAGTCTTGTGCCATCTTATATTTTAAAAAAAAAAAAAAAAAAAGTGCCATCTTATAGAGTTAAAATGTGTTAAAGTATTCCTCCCATGTGTATGATGTACATGTTCTTCTCTATTTTGGTCAACTCTGATTTTCATAGTACATGTATTTTCAAATTTGATAGGTTTATTAAATTTACCCATGATATTACATATATATATATATACAATGTACCAACAGGATGACAAACTAATAAAAATAGAACAGGAACTTTTTAACTATCCAATAAAACCAAGAGTTATTAAAAAAAGACATTTTATTAATGATAACTAAAACCTGAAAATATGCCCTTTGAGAAATATAAATGGAATTTATCGTTAAAAGAAACAGTATGTCCTCTAGATGCCGTCCTCCTGCACCAATGTAATCTTGAATCTTCTGGAGATTCCTCAACAATAATTTCCGCTGTTTTGTTTCACCCTGTTTAAATAAATATTCATGTATATATAGTTTAAAAAAAAATTAATTATTGTTTATTATGTTAGATGATTGCCTTGCAACATCTTTCACCATAAGGAGTCACTTGTGTGGTGACTTGAGGAGTCATCATGTGGGTCAAACTGTGACACTCTGTGGCTGGCTTCAGCACAATCGCCTCAATGGAGCATTTATTGTTTTACGGGACTGGCGTGGAACTGTCCAACTTGCAATACCCAAGCACAAGGTAAGGTACCACACCAAGAAACTATTCACAATGTATCATATTAAATCAAATAAATCACTAAACCTAGAAAAACTAGAGGATAGAAGAATTAAGAGTAAAGTAGTAATAATCCATAAGGTAATAAATTCTAACTTGTAAATATTAGACAACACACATATAAACATAGGGATGAAAACACTTTTGTTTTTAAAAACAAACAAATACAAATCCTCCTTCTTCCTACTGGCATTTGGAATTGGTTACCTGAGCAAACAGGAAAACAACACACTTTCAACAGTAAAAAATTATGTTAAGCCTGGTACCTATTGGAATTCAGGACGTGTTAGCGCATTTTCGTATTATGTATCAGTACTTATGTTAGATATCAGAATTATGTAGTGATCAGTAATTGTGTTTAGATTTTAGACATATTTTTATGAATTTTCTTGTGTAATGAATATACCTGACATTTTTTTATTTAAAAGTCATTTCTTTACATTTAAAAAAAAAATTATTTTCTCTTTAATCCAACTACAAGTCACCACAAATGATGACGTAAAACTCTCTAAACTTTTACACATATTCTAATGACGTCAACTAAAAAAAACAACTAATTCTTTTGCACCATTTCGCACCACTTTTCAATGTTTGAAGAATTATGCATTCGACTTCCGGCAATGGCGGCCGTTCCCTGCGCTAGTGTTACCTCTCGATTCGAAATATTTTTTGGTAGTTTTAACGGGGTTTTTAAACGGATCGAGTAACTGAGTGTTGATGCACAAATGGCAGGTCAGGGCATACAAAAAACATATATACATCATGGGTCTAGGACTTATGGATGCTGTGATCAAGGGTGATGACAGACGGACGGACGGACAAAACGGGTGCAATAGCGATTTCGACATCTCGAAAATGCGCTAAAAATCTAATACAAATACAAGATTTGACATAAACCTTAGAAATGATCTGGATGCATTAATCTTCTGTATAAAATGAGCATCTGTGATGTATAAAGTAAGGCAAGATAAGAATATTTTATTGCATTAATTAATGTACAAGCAGGCCTTTTGATATTAATGAAATAGCTTTTCTACTTGCATATTCTGTTAGGCCTGAGCTCATGCTTGTAAAGCCCTGGCTAGCTCCTAAGAGAACTCTATATTTTGGACAGCATATTTTATAGTCTGGCTAGCACCTTAGAGTACTCTATCTGTTGGGCAGCAAATTTTATTGTCTGACTCTCCTGCTGCCTTAGCCTGCCCCAAAATTGTCAACATATGCATCACTGCTTCAAACGAATTTCTCACTAAAACACCTTGAGAGGATCTAGAATATCAGTTTGATGAAACAATATATACTATATATATTATAGACATTAACTACTGTGAAACATTATGTACATTAGGTACTGGAACTACTGTGAAACAAATATACATTAGGTACTGGATGTACTGTGAAACAGATATACATTAGGTACTGGATGTACTGTGAAACAGATATACATTAGGTACTGGATGTACTGTGAAACAAATATACATTAGGTACTGGATGTACTGTGAAACAAATATACATTAGGTACTGGATCTACTGTGAAACATTATATACATTAGGTACTGGATCTACTGTGAAACAAATATATATTAGGTACGGAAACTACTGTGAAACAATATTATTTTTTATATATACATTAGGTACTGGATCTACTGTGAAACATTATATACATTAGTTACTGGATCTACTGGGAAACAAATATACATTAGGTACTGGATCTACTGTGAAACAAATATACATTAGGTACTGGATCTACTGTGAAACAAATATACATTAGGTACTGGATCTACTGTGAAACATTATATACATTAGGCACTGGATCTACTGTGAAACATTTTACACATTGGGATGCAATAATCTTCTGTATAGAAGTATTGTCTTTAACAGATTAGATAAGGTAACAGAACTACTGGACATCTTTAAAAAAAGGTCATTTTCAAATTTGTCCAGGAGTTAACACTAGAAAAAAATTGTCCCCAACAAGCTATGGGTTTTATAGTTTTAACTTGTTTTGATTGAGCTTAGACTACTTTATTGAATGGCTTTTTGTTTAATAATCTTTTGATGACTTTTTCCAGATGGAAGAATGTAAACATTTCCCACTTGAATCTGTCTTAGGGGTCAAAGGTCATGTAATTCTAAGACCACCAGGTCAAGAAAATCAGGTATTTTAATTTTCTTTATTACTGTGTCTAGAGTCTTTTATTTAGTTATTTCAAAAAGTAAAAAATGTGTGCATCAAACTGTTTGACATCGAGGCATCAACAATGTAGTATAGTTAAAGATGTAACATTTCCCATCATGCATTTTTAAACAGCTTGAACTTACTGAATGAAAAAATGTCTACTTATATGTGAAACTTTATATTGATTAATTAAAAAATGTCTTATTTAATTTATATAAAACATGATGTTAACAATGAAATGAACTTTTGTTGTCTGAATGAGAGATGTCTAGATTGATGTTATCAATGATGTTAACTTTTGTTGTCTGAATGAAATATGTCTAGATTGATGTTATCAGTGATGTGAACTTCTGTTGTCTTAATGGAAATATATCTAGATTGATGTAATCAATGATATGAATTTTTGTTCTCGGAATGAAAGATGTCTAGATTGATGTTATAAACGATGTGAACTTTTTCCCCTCAGAAAATGGCCACCGGGGATGTGGAAGTCATTGTGGAGGAACTTTCATTACTGAATGCCTGCACCCCAACTTTACCTTTTGAGGTCAAAAATTTTGTAGAGGTACGAATTCATGTTCTTATTATCTCTAAAATTTAATGTGTGCTACTGAAGACCCTAGTACAGGGGTTGACAACCTTTTGAGACAAAAAAGCCAAAAATACCAAATTTTGGAAATTGCTCAGTTTTTTCAAAGAGCCACTAACATGAGTTTTGAAAACAAAATGATGTAATTATTAATATTTGCGCATAAAACTGGAGATGCTGCTAACATCTCAAAGACTTTAAATTAAAAAACAATATAAGAGCTTGATTATCTAAAAATGAGTTCTTTGTGACATAATTTCTTTCAGAAATAAGCTCTTCAAATTCTCATATTCTATTCTCACCCAAAAATGGTAAGCGGAGGTACTTAACAAAAATAGTTGGATCCTGGTGATCAAATGTTGGATTTCCCTTATTAATGTCATCAGGTGAAGGAATCTTTGAGGATTAAACACAGATACCTTGAGTTACGCCTCTCACACTTACAAAGCGTCCTGAGATTGAGGTCAAAGTTCGTCATGTCTGTTAGGGAATTTTTAGCCAATAAAAATGGTAATTTTCACCACTACTGGATTACTTTATTAGAATTCTTTTAAATTTAGAACTCAATGATCATGCCATTAGACAGAAACAAGATGATGAGGAAAAATAAGATAATAACAGATTGATTAGATGAAATGGAAGATTGTTTCAGGTGATTAAGATCTTTAATTTAAGAGGCTAAAATAATCTCCTGGCGAGTAACTTTTCTTCACCTTTTTTTTCAGCATTTGTTGAGGTTGAAACACCAACTCTCTTCAGGCGAACACCTGGGGTTCGTATCCCATTCTTTGTTTTATTTCTATTCTTTATAAAAGAAAAAAATGATATTGAATGATCATGCGGGGCAAACAATTTTATTCCAATTTACTATTTATCAGAGGATTTGATAGAGGTTGTAAATAGACTACCATCACCAAGTGGATGTAGGGATAAAACAATATACGTTAAGTTTTAATATGACAAAATATGAAAATAAAAATTTGAAATGTTTTAAGCAATGTAGTAAAATTATAAGATTTATACATAAACTTGACATAAAATACATTTAAAAACAAGGCTCTAAAGATAAGAAAGCATTACAGTGTATTAAGCCATCAAATAAACAGGCAATCTTCCTAAAAGATTCTCTGTGTGGCTTGTCAATGCACAGTTCCTAATACCACTGATGAGTTGGCCTTGGGACTAACATAGTATCCTCTTCACAGAAAGATAACTGTCCTCCTCAACATACACAGGAACGTGAATGATCAAAACATGGATCAAAGCAGAGAGGAAGTAGGAGAAAGAAGAAATAGATATCTACTTGCTAGTAACAGTGGCGTAGCTATAGATTTGGGGGCCCGGGGGCTTAGCCTCTTTGGGGGGGGGGGCCCTGTATACATGGCTGTTGCATAATATTTAATGTAAAAATCAATTCGAACACTCCTTTGCGGGCCCCCCTCTAGTGGGTGCCCGGAGTACCTTAACTTTGGACCCCCCTCTTAAAAGACGCCCCCCCCCCCCCGCCTACTTCCATAACTGCTGCTGTCCAGGGTCCACCCCAAACCCATATCTATTGCAGCTTGCCTACTTAATCTAGTTGAAATGGCTGGGCACCATTGTTAGATGTATGTTTGTTACATTATTACTTTAATTATACCTGATTCATTATTGGTCATATTGAATTTCACATTGGCATTTGTCTTTATTGACCTCAGGGTGCCAGAGAGTTCATTGTACCTACACACAATCCTGGGAAATTTTACAGTTTACCTCAATCTCCACAGCAGGTACAAGTTTTCATAATTAATTGTTTGTTACAAAGTAATTTAAACAAATTTAAGCCGTCTTGTTAGTGAAGAAATCTTTGCCACGATTTAAAGCCTTTGAATATATTTTCTTTTTCTGCTCAAGTTCAAGCAGCTCCTCATGGTTGGCGGACTGGACAGGTATTTTCAAATCGCCAGGTGTTACAGGGACGAAGGGACCAAGCCAGACAGACAGCCCGAGTTTACGCAGGTATAGAAGGAATTTAAAATCTGATAGGGTGGCATATATCTTCTGCCAAGGCAATCTTTAAAAAAAATTATTTTTTTTTAAGGTATTATGGAAATGAAAGGTCCTCAATTTTTTAACATGGGGGCCTGTTCATTTGCACTCCATTATTGAGTATTATTTTTGGTGCTGTCAATAAGAAGCACATGCTTACCCACCACTGGTGACTCTTGTACCTACTGAGTGAAGAATTGTGTGCTACAGCAAACGTACAAGTTTCATTCACAACTTCATTGATCTTGATGACAGTTGTCAGAATTACTTGTCACATCCTAGTTACTTGTGACATCCTGTCAATTTTTACTTAGTCAGATGTTGTCTTTAGGATAATAGTTCCTATATTTCTTTAATTCTTTATGATCTATATTACCTCAATACAAGCATAAGAAATTCAAATATTTTGTCCAAAGATCCACAATCTTCGAGCTGTTTCAGGAAAGTTTTTTTTGTAAATAAAATCCTTCTTGGTCTTTGAAGAATAACAAAAATTATCTTTGAATAATTTTCATTTGATCAAGAATTTTTATTGCTAGAGCAATTCAAAATTTATATACATTAAAGAGAACAATTTTATCCACATTTGATACTGAGATTGTCAAGGTCAGATTCAGATTGACCTGCGCATAATCCTTACAGGGGTCAGGTAAAAAGATCTCTGACAGGTAAGATCTAAACCATGACAACAGATAATTCTTTTTGAGAACCTCTGATGTGAAGCACTTTAAAAAAAAAAATTGAGCTCAATTGTTCATCAGCTCATTTCTAATAATCAACTTTGAAATTTCAATCCAGATAGACCTAGAAATGTCTTTTGTCACACAAGATTCCATCATATCATTGGTGGAGCAAATGCTGCAGGAGGCGTGGCCTGAGGAAAAAGGGCGTGTCCTTACCCCTTTTCCCACCATGAGTTACCAGGAAGCATTTTCTTTATATGGTTGTGATAAACCAGATTTGAGACTTGATTGGCAGGTAAATAATTTATTAGATGGATATTTTAGTAACAAAGCTTTAGTTGAGACTCATTGGCCTCTGAATTTTGTTGCTTTTTTTTCCTGAACTATGACCAATCCTGTAGGTCAGACAGTTTTACTGATAAGCTGGAAAGGGTTTCCATTTGTTTCAAGCATAATTAAGTATAGAAGTATTATCTTTAATATATACGATAATGATCCATTTAGAGCAGGGGTCTCAAAACTTTTCAGCCGGAAGGCCGCATTAACTGTCAAACAGCCGTTTGGGGGCCGATCACACTCAGTTTTGTGGTAACCTACAGATAAAAATGGGATCTTTTTTAGATTAAAAGGTCTCCATGGCCCAGGTGAGAGGACCAGATGCGGTCCGCGGGCCATAGTTTGGAGACCCCTGATTTAGAGCGATAAGAATAATTTATGGTTATAGCAAATAGAGTACCAATGATTTAGTGGTTCAAAGCTTGTTGTGGTATGGGACACCAATTTTTAAACTTATGACTGTATGGTCTTTTTTTTTTTTTTTACTTAAATTTTACATGAATAAAAGAACTGCATAAAAGAATGTGGACTGTTCCATGTTTGTTTATTACTGTAACATTTATAGTTTTCAAAAGGTCTTACTTGGGGTTTCTTAGTTAGGGTATTATGTTCTCAAGCATCATTTAATTTCTTAGGTCAACTATGTATAATGTTCTTTGGGATCATTTGATGTCTTTGTTCAACAATGTAATTCAACTACAACAGATGAAGTAGTTACCTGCCTGTAATAACAATAAACAACAACAAGAAAAGCTGTAACCAAGATGATGTGTCCTTTCTGTCTCCAGCTGAAAGAAATAGCTCCAGATGTGTTCACGTCTGTACCTCCAGTCTTTCAACAAATTCTAACAAAGGAGGGGTCCTCAATCCAAGCCTTGAGGATACCCGATGCCTGTGTGAGTAGCATGGGACTCCTTTACTCATTTCTTACTGTCTAATGTTACATCAGCCAGCAGTAATTTTTACATATTGTTTCATGATATAACAATAAAACATAATCTATTTTTATTGTATAAAAAAAAATAGTTTAAAATTTATTGCTTGCATTTCTTAATTTACTCTGAAATCAACTAATCAGCCTTCAGATTTCTTCATTTTTAAGCGTATTTTTGTATCAACTGTCTTATCTTTGATTTCCTTGACGATGTTCTTTCTTCTCATAGAAACATTTGTCCAACAAAGAACTCAACAGTATTAGAGACACGTCTTTGAAAGCTTCCCAGGATGATGTGGTGAGTAGAACTTAGTAGAAGTTTTGAAAGATTTTTGTTTAAACTTTTTGTACCTTGTGGTTAGACAGACAGACAGACACAGGTGTTTCTTATGTTTAGTAATAGAGACAGATAGACACAGGTGTTTCTTATGTTTAGTAATAGAGACAGATAGACACAGGTGTTTCTTTTGTTTAGTTATAGAGACAGATAGACACAGGTGTTTCTTATGTTTAGTTATAGATCTTAACCAGTTGGCTTTTTGGGGTAACCACTGGGCAGCTATAAATAAATCTGAATAGCAATACTATAACCCAGTCGCTATTAAGGTGCCACTGGGCAGCTGTATGTTAATCTGGATAGCTATATTTAAACCTAGTCACCATTAGGGTAGCCATTAAGCAGCTATATATAAATCCGGATAGCAATATTTAAACTCGGTCGCTATTAGGGTAGCCACATGACAGCGGTTTTCCCCTGCCCCCCACCCAGATCATGACAATGCTCCTTGAAATCAAACCGCCCGGACCTTTTCCCTCCTCAGCTTTCCTTTCTGACCTCCCCATCAATGTCTCCAATTCCCATAACCTTTCACCACCCCATTAATGTCTCCCATGTCCCTGACGTCTCTTTCCTTCATTCTTGACCCCCCCCCCCCCAAACCACCACATACAGATCACTGTATTACACCAACAACCACAGATTACTGTATGTAGTTCATTCCTAAACATACGCTACTGTGTGTAGTTCATTCCTAAACATACGCTACTGTGTGTAGTTCATTCATAAACATACGCTATTGTATGTAGTTCATTCCTAAACATACGCTACTGTGTGTAGTTCATTCATAAACATACGCTACTGTATGTAGTTCATTCCTAAACTTACGCTACTGTGTGTAGTTCATTCATAAACATACGCTACTGTATGTAGTTCATTCCTAAACATACGCTACTGTGTGTAGTTCATTCATAAACATACGCTACTGTATGTAGTTCATTCCTAAACATATGCTACTGTATGTCAGTGGTGTAGCCAGGGGGGGGGGCACTCATCTAAAGGGCGGCATTTGTGGCCAATTATTTGAAAAATAGAGCCATTTCCGACAACGCCCTTTATCCTTTGAAGGGGGAAACCAAGGTGAAACAAAAATACTCTTAATTTCGAATCTTAATTAGCAGATTCACGCAACACCTGTTTAATTACATAGTGGTAGTTATAACTAGCGCAAACCCGTTCAAAAATTAAAAATCGCTTAAGAAGGAATCGATTTGTTTGTAAAATTAAGCGGTATGCGTCACAAATGGCGCTATTAGAAGAAAACTGCACACAAAAGAACAACACATCACCGCTGGGCCTAATAATATGTGCTATTAATATCACCACGAAAGTTTTTGTGTGGAATTTCAACGTGTGCAGAATGATGCGCTAACAGGTACCTAGATGACATGGTGGTTCAATTATTGTGTTTAACTTGCTAGTAGTAATGTACATTACTGTTTCAGTTTTAGCAAATTATTTTTATGTAACTTACTAAAAAATTTAATGGATTTTGTTTTTATTGCATTAAAGTAGCACACATATGTGTGATTCTCATTAAAATATTGTTATTCATTAAAAATGCAACGCGTAAATAATTTGAATTTTTCTATTTTATGGAAAATTATTAAGATTTAGCACAAGAACATGAAAATATTCAAATTTATCGCTATAACATAAATAATTTTGAAAACGACGTATTTAAAAATTAAAAAAATTGACACCTGAAGAAGTAACTAGTAAAACGAGATCAGATGCTGGAACTTTACTCAGTTCAATGCAATATTTTTCTTTTCTATAGTATCTCAATTTATGGGAACCCGTTTTCTTTAAAATAAATAATGCCAACCCATTTCATGGAACAAAGTTATGTGCTAATACAGAACACTGTTATAGATTATAGAGTTTTGGAGATATCAACTGAACGCCGTGCTGGAAGGAGAATAAGTATGAGTGGAGAAAATTCTTGAGACGGGGTTCTATCTTTAGAGCAAGTCGTACAACGAGAAATATTTTTATCCATAGATGTTATTATAAAAGAAAATAATAGAACTTGCTGATGAGTTGCATGTCCTTACAAGAAAATTTTCGTGTATAATTCCATATGATATACTAATTGAAAAAATGTACCATCAAATAGATTTCTTTATTACCATTGACAAAGAACAGATCAAATTGAACAAATAAAGTGTCCAGGTTTTTCATTTCTGTACACAGGGCCAGTCTTTGCAATTGCGGGACGTTATGCAGCTTAGTATGCGAAAATGGATGCGCGGGGCCGAGTCTGGGTAGGGATAAGGTATTAATAAGGGAAATAAATGAAAATTAAGATATGTGGGGCCTATGAAAGCGTGAACCCACTGCGGCCGCATAGATGGCAGTGGCCTAAGACCAGCCAACGCTTTACCTACACTACAAGAAGAGGCATTATGTTAAAAAAAACAGGGGGATGTCCCCTTGATCTATTAAAATATATTAAATAGTGTAGATTGAATGATACTTTACCCAACATTATAATTTTGCTAAGAGTGTTTTGAACAATTATTATCAGTGTATTAGTTGTGAAAGGAGCATCTCCAAACTGCAGTAATGTTGATAAAAAAATTAGGCCCTATCTTCGTTCCACATTGAGTGATTTAAGACTACAAAATCTTGCAATATTGTCGAAAGATAGAACAAGATATTACAAATAATAGAAATTTTGATAACATAATACATGATTTCTCTATTTTGAAATTTAGGTAAGTAAATGTAAAATATGTTTACCTACTAATGTATACTATTTCTTTGTTTATAAAAGAAATCATATATTTTTATAAAAACAAAATAAAAGCATATTAATTGTTAATAATTTTGGGTGTAAATTTAGAATAAGTTTTTGTCTTATTTGGGGGTTGGGGGGCCTGCGACCTCAATAAATTTCTTGTGGCCTTTAACAAAATCATCTTATATTTTTTTTAATGTGTACTTATAGGTATATCATCTTATTCTGCCTATTTTATGCTTACAGAAATATGGCATGGAATGGTTAACATGTTCCATTCCTTCTACTTTTACAATGTACTTTCTTTCAATTACAATTATTTATTAATGTTTATTAATTTATAAAAAACCATCATACGATTGACTTAAGTGGCCGTCCTCAAATGACGTCACGCGATTTTGNCAAAAAAAAAATATAAAAAAAATAAATAAAAAGTATTTTCTATTTGAAAATAAGCATGTTTCCAATTTATTTTTTGTCAGTTAAATATTTTTAGTGTAAGGCTGCACTCTAATATCGTAAAACCATTTAAAACTTTATTAAATTAAGTTTCGGTAATCATATATTTAAGTGGAACTTTCATTTAAATGTGCGCATTTTTATGTGACATCAAATGTGTGACACCCTCTCCCCCCTCCACATACGTGACGTCATTTATGGACTCCATTAAAAGGGCGGCAAATTGGAGACCGCCCCGGGCGGCAAAAGCTCTAGCTACGCCACTGCTGTATGTAGTTCATTCATAAACATACACTCACTGTACATAGTCCAACAATAAACATGCAGATCAGCTTCATGCATTCATATAGAAACATTTCACTAGTCTATTCTACAACAAGTAAACACAAGACAAAGTTCTTTAAATTGTTTATTTTTCTTAAGTTTAATACATGTGTACATATTTATGAAATAACTGACACACCAGCACAAAGTAATTGTTCAAAAAATACACCCCCTTAGGATTATTTATTGGCACATTGCAGCAGCCCAAAATGAATATTGATTTGTTAAAAGTAATACTGCAACAAATGTAATGACATCAATTGAGTATCTTCTATATTTGGGATATTGCACATTGCCTCTGGTAAAGTAGGACCTAGGAAGACTTGTGATGTTGTTGCTATATACAAGAGAGGAGTTGTTATCAAAAGTAGCCCCACATTTCTGTACGATTTCAATGAATGAACTCTATAGGCCTGAACTAGAAGTGGGTCCAGGCACCTGTGATATCCACGCCAGACACTATACCGCTGACTATGAAATGAATGGACTCCCGTAAGCCAGAACTAGAAGTGGGCCCAAGTATATCTGAGCCAGGGAATGACATCCATTACATAAATGTGATCAGAGACTTTATCATTATTTTAGACGGTCATGCACTGTTGAACATCGCTGAAATCTCAGAAAGAATTATTACCAATTGACCTCATGGATCAGAAATACCTGTGTGGACATGCCCCAATAATTAATTCAGCTTAGCTGGCATTGTGTGGAACGAAATGGGGGGTAGGGGTTGGGGCAGACATGTTTACAGTGCTGTTGCCAGGCTACAGCAGTATGTAGTATCAGAACTGTCAAGGATAATGCAGTCTGCCCTTGTCCTAACATGACCGTGACCTTAACTTTGACCTCAATGATTACTGATCTTCTATCTATTAGTTAAATTTTAAATCATTAAACCCTGAAACTGTAGTAAGGATAGAAGAACAAAGAGCAATGTAGTGATAATACACCAGTCATTACATTCTAAGTTGTAACCAACAACTCAATAATCTAATACAACACAAATTCATATCCACCTTTCCTCCTGGAACTGGGTTGATCAATGGGTTGCCTGAACAAACCATGAAAACCAACAACATTGAAAACAATCATTAAAATTTAAGACTATACATAAACCATGGATCAGCAGGGGAGGCAATAATTATCTCCTGTATAGATCGAGCGTCTGTAGCATACAAGATAATTGAAGACTTTTTTTTGCTCAGAAATTCACGGTTGGGCATCATACATAAATTAAATGAAAGGACACTAAGAAAAGTGATCATCTCCTCTTAACATACTCATACTACTACGATATTCACAGTAACCACAGGTCCAAAGAATATTATTTAAAGAAAAATTCAATAGGCCCTTTTAGTTCAAGGCGGAAATCTATATACAGAAATCTCTGAGGGGTTTGTATATGTGACTTAAATATCCAGCCTCTGTTGACTGTGACCTATGTGGTAGTGCCCCCTGTCTAGACCCCATCACTCCCTTGCTACAAGGTAATCGTTCTGGGCCGAGATATGGTAGGAGCACATTTCAGTCATATTGGGAATAGTCTACAGTAAGTAACTGGGTTGAAGTGCACAAGAGATGTCTCAACAAGGAACGCAGAGTTTGCTTTATGCAGCTCCTACACGTTTTCAAAACAAACAAAAAAAAATTCAAAAAGAAGATTACAGTATATTAGAATATGGGGCATTCTGTATGTCAGTGAGGAAAGCCTGTGTGGGACCAACGCTGTAGTTCAAGTGTCATGCTGTAGTTTGTATCTAAATGCTGTAGTTTGTATCTCAATGCTGTAGTTTGTATCTCAATGCTGTAGTTTATATCTCAATGCTGTAGTTTGTATCTCAATGCCCTAGTTATTATCTCAATGCCCTAGTTTGTATCGCAATTCCATAGTTTGTATCTCAATGCCCTAGTTTGTATCTCTATGCCCTAGTTTGTATCTCAATGCCCTAGTTTGTATCTCAATGTTGTAGTTTGTATCTCAATGTTGTAGTTTGTATCTCAATGTTGTAGTTTGTATCTCAATGTTGTAGTTTGTATCTCAATGTTGTAGTTTGTATCTCAATGTTGTAGTTTGTATCTCAATGCCCTAGTTTATATCTCAATGTTGTAGTTTGTATCTCAATGCCCTAGTTTATATCTCAATGTTGTAGTTTGTATCTCAATGCCGTAGTTTTTATCTCAATGCCCTAGTTTGTATCTCAATGCCGTAGTTTGTATCTCAATGCCGTAGTTTTTATCTCAATGCCCTAGTTTTTATCTCAATGCCGTAGTTTGTATCTCAATGCCCTAGTTTTTATCTCAATGCCGTAGTTTGTATCTCAATGCCCTAGTTTTTATCTCAATGCTGTAGTTTGTATCTCAATGTTGTAGTTTGTATCTCAATGCCCTAGTTTGTATCTCAATGCCCTAGTTTGTATCTCAATGCCCTAGTTTGTATCTCAATGCCCTAGTTTGTATCTCAATGACGTAGTTTGTATCTCAATGCCGTAATTTGTATCTCAATGCCGTAGTTTGTATCTCAATGTTATAGTTTGTATCTCAATGCCCTAGTTTGTATCTCAATGCCCTAGTTTGTATCTCAATGCC
>MUZC01000836.1:101951-114876 GCA_002072015.1 Radix auricularia | reverse complement strand
TGCCGGATATATAACTTACTTAGAGGCCGTCCATAAAGTACGTCACGCTCCAGAGGGGGGGGGCTTGGGTGTAAGAAAGTGTGACAGGGGGAGGGGGTGTCGGGCCATGTGTGACGTCAAGGTGTTTTATGTTAAATTTTAATTATTTTGTTAATTTAAAAAATATTTTTGTACGAAAGTGTGACGTACGAAGGGTCCGAGATTTGTGACAGGGGGAGGGTGGAGTTAAAATGATCAAAAATAGCGTCACGTACTTTATGGACGGCCCCCGATTATTTACTACTGTCAAGGCCGGTCTTAGGCCATAACAACCTATGCGGCCGCAATGGGCCCCGCGCTTTCAAAATTTTCACTTATCATCTATATTAACTAATGCCATTTCCCTACCCAAACTGGGCCCCGCGCAATCCGTTTACACACTAAGCCGCATAGGGCCCCGCAATAGCTAAGACCGTCCCTGACTACTGTAGTCTACTTACTTAAACTTAGACAGCTTAGACTAAAGAGTTAGACTTAAAATGTTAGTGAAAGTATACTGTGGTATATTTTAGTTGAATGAAGTCATGTGTAGCGATAGAAACGAAACTGTGACAGGCTTAGTTGCAGAGGCGTCACTAGGGGCGGTAGCTCATGGTGTCACCCCCTCACGATTTAAGCCATAGAGCTCCTCCGAGTTTTCCAGTGTAAAATAACGGGAATATACAGAACTTTACATTTTGGTGTCACCCCCGGATGGTGTCACCCGGGGCGGCCCGCCCCCACCGCACCCCCTAGCGACGCCACTTAGTTGACTATAGTATAATATCAATGGTAGGCACTTAGATATCGGCGACGGTGACTTTTCGACTGACATCTTTAGCTATAGAGTCTACTCAAGCTCACATTTTTTAAGACTTGTTTGTAACAACCAAGCCTGATTTAGGCGAAATTATGACCTTAGAATGGCACCATGATCTTAAAGATCATAATATCGGCTAAAGCAGGCTTGGTTGTTGCTAACGCTAACAATTTTAATCAAAGACCCTTACAACATACAACTCGGTTAATTAAGCTTTTAAAAATATATCAAATGTGCACACAGGACTTACACATGCCATGCACTGCTTCACAAATCCATATATATTATAGTGTTATAAGTTCTATATACTGGACTAATTACAATTACAATGTTATTACTCAATGCCTAAAAGTAAAAGTTCCGCCATGCAGACAACAAATACACTTATCAAAGCTTAGATAATGTGGGCATTAGCATGGAATGCTACAGTAATAATAGAAGGAAAACTTAAATAATGTGGGCATGGAATGCTACAGTAATAATTGAAGGAAAACTTAAGACAGAAGATTACATCTCTGGCGTCCTAAACCACAACCGTCTCCTCAAAGTTCTATTCGATTAACAATCATCTGAATTCAACAACACTTTCACAGATTCACGTGCTTCAATAAAACTGAACATCAAAGAATTCTCTAACTTTCATTAAACGCCAAGAGAAGGTGGAGAATAATTAGATTAAAAGTAAAGTTCGCTAGGAGATTTCAATGCTAGAGTGGGGAGCGACCACGAAGCCTGGCCCACCTGCCTTGGACTATTTGGAAGAGGAAAGTTAAATGAAAATGGACAAAGGCTTCTGGAATTGTGCTGCTCACGAGGCTTGTGTGTGACCAACACTTTCTTCAAGTGCAAGGATATACATCAAGTATCTTGGAGACACCCTCGATCCCACCAATGGCACCAGCTGGACCTCATTATCACCAGGCGTGCACAACTAGCTAGCGTCCTACTCACTCGCAGCTATCACAGTGCCGACTGTGACACGGATCATTCCCTTGTCGCCAGCAAAGTACGAATAATGAGGAAAAACTCGTACCACACAATGAAAAAGGGAAGTCCACGCATCAATACCTCCTGCATGAAAGACCCTGAGATAGCGCAGCTGTTCAAAGACAAGGTGAAGGAAAGTCTCTCAAAGATGTCCCCATGCGTCACCATTGACTCCAAATGGACGCAACTGAGAGACACAATCTATACATCCGCAATACAAGCCTTTGGCAAACAATCTCACAAAAACACGGACTGGTTTGATGAACATTGTGACGAGATGAAACCCGTCACTGAAGCAAAAAGGAAAGCTCTTATGGCTTACAAGGAAAAGCCTACACCTGACAATTTGCATGCTTTAAAAACAGCTAAGTCTCTTGCCCAAAAGGTTGCACGTAAATGTGTCAATACCTACTGGCTTAAGCTCTGTTCCAGTATACAATCAGCTGCAGACATGGGCAATGCAAAAGTCATGTACGAAAACATCAAAAAGGCAACGGGCCCCTTGACGTCAAAAGCTGCTCCCCTAAAGTCCAAAAATGGAGAAATTATTCAAGACCAGGCAGCACAGCTAAAACGGTGGGTTGAGCATTATCTGGAATTGTATTCAACAGTTACCACAGTCTCCAGCACCGCTCTAGATGACATCCCAGATATGCGACTCATGGAAGAACTTGATGTCGTGCCCACACAGGAAGAGCTGAGCAAAGCAATTGACAGTCTAGCTTGTGGAAAAGCGCCTGGGAATGATGGAATACCACCAGAGGTTCTAAAGAGTGGCAAGACAGCTTTACTCCAACCATTGCACGAGATTCTGTCCCTCTGCTGGGAACTGGGCTACATCCCCCAAGACCTAAAGGATGCAAATATAGTGACACTATATAAAAACAAAGGTGATAGGAGTGATTGCAATAATTATCGCGGCATTTCACTCCTTAGTATTGTAGGAAAGACCTTTGCCCGCGTTATACTAAAACGTTNAAAAAAGAGTTGTGCCAATCACAATGAAGAGGGAGTCTGAAACACGTTGGATTGCACGATCAGAAGCTGTTATAGCAATTTATGAAGGACTAGATGACATGGCAGGGCTGTTGGAAAAATTATCAGAACATACAAATATGACGCCTGACACCAGAAGTGATGCAGAAGCTTTGCTGGTAGGTATATAAAACTTTAACTTCCTAGATTTTAAACATTTCTGGAACATCATACTTGATAAAATTGATAGTGTCCAGAAACGGTTCCAGAATCCCACTGTGAGTTTCAAGGAAGCTTAATCTGATCTTGAATCGCTTGAGCAAGAAATTGTCAACATTCGTGTTTATTTGAGCCATGTTGCGGTAGACAAGGGGAAAGAAGATGCACAACTTGGAGAATCGAGTTT
Organism: Radix auricularia; assembly: GCA_002072015.1. NCBI lineage: Eukaryota > Metazoa > Mollusca > Gastropoda > Lymnaeidae > Radix > Radix auricularia. Next base: position 111,670 of record MUZC01000836.1, on the reverse strand, counting down.
GACAGAAGATTAGACGACATCGGAGGATGCCTTCGAGAATTAAAAAGAGATGCAGAACTTTCTCCATAAGAAAAAATTGCACCTGCTATGAACAGCGAAATTGATAAACCCAAACAGGAGATATCAATACGGATTTTACGTGTTAAACAACCTAAACAACAAATTTGGATTTTTACTAGTTACTAGACGTCAAATCTCTTCTTGCTGAAACAAAAGTCGATTCGCTTCGTTATTATTGCTTAGGTTTTGCTAATTTCTACGAATTGTGAACATGAAATCAAATACTAAAAAAAGATGCTCAGTACCCGGACTGAAGTTCTACTGGAAACTACTATGGATCTTATCGATGTTATTGTTTCAAATGGAGATGACGTTTTTCCAAATCTGCGCATTTCACGTCAAATACTTCTAAAAATTGCTGTTTCAACTAAAAGCTGTGAGCGGTCCTTCAGTAAAGTAAACCTTATTTTGTCTTAATTACGTGCTTCAATGGATCAAGATCGTCTGGATGATCTTGCATTCCTCAGCATCGAAATAGAACACTTGAGAATATCAATTTTAACAGCGAGATTGAAGACATTCAAATCATGGAAGATCAATTTATTTTAGATTATGTCTATTTGAGTCATGTATAATTAGTAGAGTATTTTTTTAAAAAAATAAATTGTTTATAATCGTATAGAGAATTATTAGTCTGTATTGTATTTCATTAAAATATCATTTGCTTCAAAAAATGAACCATATAAACCGTAAAATTTCAAATTTTTCTTGGGAGCTCACTGACTGAGGCCCCGCCCCCAGAATTTTTCGGTCCGTCAAGGGGCGCAGAATTTGTGTCTTGCCCCCGGGTGCACATGACCCTAGCTACGCCACTGGTTGGGGGGGGGGTAGAGTGTACAGGACACAACATAGAATGTCGATAAAAGTGTGGTGGGTAGGCCCAGGGGCGGATTAAGACTGCACGGGGCCCCGGGCTGCAATGAAACGGGTGACCCTATCCAACCAGCGTCCCTTAAAATAAAATTATTGTTAAGAGCTAATATGAGACTGTAACTAAATATTAATACTTTTAAAAAAAAAAAAAAAACGAACACGAAGAAATAACTGTTTGAAGTGTTCGCGGTATGTTACAATTAAGTGTGAAAAGAAAAAAAAAATTCCACTGCTGGGAATCGAGCCCGACACTGCTTGCATTACGAGCCTATACTCTCTCCACACGGCCAGCGGAGCTTGTTTAGATCGATAAATTTTAAAAATATAAACTATAATTTATGCTATGTTCTCTAAATTTTCGTTTATTAAGAATATCAGGTTTGAATCGTGATCAGTTGTAGAGATAATATTTATACATTTATTTAATTTATTATATTTTCAGGGGTTCGTGCAAACACTTGTACACTTTTACTTTTATTATAAAATATAAAAAGTTTGGGGGCCCCCAAACCGTCGGGGGCCCCTGGCCTTAATCCACAATAGGGTAGGCCTATGTTGGAAAGGAATAGATAGTAAGACTGGGAGAGGTTTGTGGGTAGGTTGAGAGCGGTTTTGAGGGAAGAAGGGGATTGGTTATTGTTAACGTTACTGTCAATCACATTGGGAATGCTCTTGATTGGTTGTAATTATAATGAGAGGGAGTTTGCTAAGGTGTTGATTGGTTGTAATTATAATGAGAGGGAGTTTGCTAAGGTGTTGAAAAGATAGAAAGACACTCCTGGACACCCATTTTGATAAGACTGAAAATGTGGGGTGGGTGGGTGAAAAGGGGTAAGTTTGAGGAGTACGAGGATAGTTTTGTCTGGTTGGACAATGGGGAAAGGAACCCTATTATAGAACAAAAGGAGGTGAGGTTGGTTGTGGACAACTATATGTTCTGTTGATTTCAATATGGTAATGGTTGTTAACTGTTCAAAAATCGAAGGGAAAAAAACCCCGCAGATCGGTTTGAAAATTTAAGTGGGAGAGCTTTAATTACTAACATTGCTGAAACTAGACATTGGAAAACTGTGATAGTCTATTCCGATGAAGACTTTAAAAAGCCAACATCCCGGTGTATGCCTATTGCAATTTAGATTATTTTTGGTTATCTGAAATCCGCTGATTCCGATATATCATGTACATGTATTTGTACTAGGGCTGTTATCGATTAATTTAAATTTAATCGTTAACTTTTGAAAAATTACCGAATAATTAATCGATAATTTTTATTAAAGCTAAATATAAGATATATGTTGTCATCAAACTGAAAATTTCAAGGAAAGTAACAAAAACAGGCAATTGACATTTCTTAAATCTAAATATAAGTAGTTCAACATAATGTCAATTAATTTAAATTTTGTTATTATTGATTAAGTAAAAACAATGTTTAATTTTTTATAACATTTTCCTTATAAAAACAGCTTTACTTAAAAGTTTACACTTTAAAAAAAAATTTTTTTTAAATGGAGAAGTTTGTAGGTAAATAAAGCAAACTATTGTTAATTGTTAATAAATGATTATTTATTAACAAATCGTAAAAAACGTTTAAAACATTTTCATTAAATTTAATCACTAATTTATCGATTGAAATAATTTTAATCGATAAAGAATTACCGATTAATCGAGAAATTAATAGATAATTTCCGCAGCCCTAATTTGTACAAATTATTTTGTGTCTTTTTTCCGCAATCATGTGGTCACATGTCTATGTGTTTAGTCATGTGCTCATTTGTCTCGGTATAAGTTGTCGCGCAATCTAAACGGGTGGTTGATGAGCCTACTCAAGCTCGGAGCCAACAGAGCAAACGTGGTGTGGGGCTCATTTCAACGTCATGGGCTGTGGGCAGAGGCGTGGGCAGCAGGGCCGGTCTTAACGATGGCGAGGCCCTATGCCGCTAAGTATGCGAAACGGATTGCGCAAGGTCCAGTCTGGTTGGGAAAATGAATTAAATAGGATAATAAGAGAAAATTTAGATAGACGGGTGACGGGACCTATGAAAGTACGGGGCCCACTAAGGACTGAGACGTATAGGTTGTAGTGGCCTAAGACCGTCACCATGCCATGCTCAGTAGCAAAAATACCTTTCGATTAGCCAATCTTGGTGTATTTATCATTGATCATAATTAATTTTTCATTAACTTAATTTTAGAAAAGCTACCTTAACACCTTGCATTACTTAAGACGGTGGTAGGCGGGAGGCAATGTTCGAATTAATGATATTATTTTAGACAGGGTTACTTCGAGCCTATATATCTTAATAAACTTGAATAAATCAACTGGTCGTAAATTCATAAATTCTTATTTTGTTTACCCGTGGGGTAAAATATTCCTTGCTTGATAATGTCTTGTGAGATATTTTGAATATTCTAATTTTAAGGCAAATTTTCGAAATCCACTAGATTAGTTGGTGTTCGAAAAACTAATCTGTTTTCCAAATTCTATATAGGCTAACTGCTAAAACTTCACATGAACTTCTACAGTAATCTCGGCTTATAAAGAATACAACTTTCTGCTAAACTGTTTTTCTACATCACATGGATAAATATTCGCTTCAATCACCAAATACTTTCTCACGTTTTTTTTTATTAGAAGGTTCGATTAAAAGGATGAGGTCTCCACATTTTAGCAAATGTCCAATCATCCTGTAAGTATTCTTTTAGTTTCTTTGTGAGTAGGCTCTACAAAATATATATTTTAATTAATCACTTTGCATGTGTCAATAATTTTGGCCATCACTGACTTCATAATTTACAGGCTGTCTTATCTGTTACAGACGCTCTTTCTATGTAGAAGATTCTTGCTACAATCTAACTACTTGCTTCATCTTTTCTTATCTTATATGTTACAGACGCTCCTTCTGTACAGAAGACTATTGCTACAATCTAACTACTTGCTTCATCTTTTCTTATCTTATATGTTACAGACGCTCCTTCTGTACAGAAGATTATTGCTACAATCTAACTACTTGCTTCATCTTATCTTATCTTATATGTTACAGACGCTCCTTCTGTACAGAGGATTATTGCTACAATCTAACTACTTTCTTATCTTTTCTATTGCTGGTTTACATGACGTAGCGTTCACAGGCCACGGGTTCCATCCACACTGTCCTCAGCCGCCTTTTAACTAGTGTTTGGAGCTGGTTACCTTTGGCCCCCGGGAACAAATCCCTGCCACATTCAATGTTGTCAATAGTAAATAATTGTTACTTTGTTTTGCTTTCTTTACATCAATGTATTGTTGTTCTTTATAAATAGTCAATTTTTATTCCAATTTCTGATTCCTTCTAATTGCATACAACTTTTGTAATGTTGAGCCCTTCTTCACGAATGGCTATTTTTGGATTTATATGCGCCAAGTCTTAATTCCATTAGATAAGCATTTTCTTCATTATTTTTGTTGATGCTACAAAAACAATAGACATTAATATTAAGATAACGATGCTTTGGTAGAATAAACCATTTACGTAAGCCAACATTTTTTTCCCAGTAGTCTATTTACGTAAAAAATTAAACTTGAATCAGTTATATGTACCATCAAATTATTGTTACTTTCGTTCACTACTTCAGCCCGTATGTTTTTCAGCTCAGTAGCATTAGCTTCAGATGAATTAAAATTCATTATGGAGTTTGAAGTTTTGGCAATGGAAACGTTCACGTATTATTTTAATATAGTTTCTTTATTTCTTTTCTTTATCTTGACTGTTCAGCTTATTTTAAAATTTATTTGAGAAGTTTTTCAAATTTAGATGCTAATTAACAACAGGAATTTGCCATCCTCCCAACAATGCTCCGCTTAGAGTTTAGAGCATTTGATTGGCCCATGTCTGAAACTGATTGGGTACATTTATTTTTGCTTTTACAACAGCTACGGCTGTCAAATTTGAAGAATTATCTAAGCTTCCACGACACCAGTGTCACTTTCTCATGCTAATTAAGCCTCTTATTTTTCAGTGCAGTAGCAGTAGTATCAGAATAATGTATATCCAATATATAATATAGAGTTTGAACTTTTGGCAGAAGAAGCATTCACATACTTTAGGTAGTTTCATTTATTTAAATAATTATATATATTTAGCTTTTCTTTAATTAGATAAAGAGTTCCACTTTTCGTACAATTGTCCCAATTAGAAACTAATTAATGAGTAGGACTTTGCCACCCCAAGCCAAATGCCGCCAAGAGTATTTCCCCTCTTGCCCCCCCCCCCACGCTTCGCCACTGGATAGGCAGGATATTTTGCACCCGGGTACAAACTATAATAAGTTCGTGTGGCTCAATTTTAACCTATTCCTCGCCTTTAGACACAATTATAAGTTGCGATCAACAGTACAAATATTTTCTTCATTTGCTGGTCACTGCGTAGGCGTAGGCCTACAACTACAGTGCATAGCGAAAACTCCACTCTTATAAAATATTAATTCAGGGAAATAAGCAATGTGTTGTCAACCCCTGATATGATTTCACTCAATACTGTCCATTACTCATAGTTATGCCACTGAGCGAGATACGTTGAATATTTTTTAAAAAAGAGAAATTTGATGTAGATCTAGATCAATATTTTTTTTTATAACTTCCAACGCTTGACATTATTATTTAGCTTTCATTATTTATGAGTCAAAAGTTAGAATCAATTTTTATAAACTAGTTTCCGCTTTTACCAGATTTTGCAACCGGGTTTAATAAATATTCAGGATAATAATGATAACAAAGAAAACACACAAAATTATAGCGCAAGCAGATACAAATATAACAATTATAAATATTAATCTGTTTTATGAGGGATAAAATAAAAATAGAAGAATTTTGCTCCCATTCTGCTATGGTAATCAAAGCTAGAGTGAGCAAAAATATCAAGTCATGTTGGGGGAAAAAAAAATCAACCAACAAAACGCTACCGAAATCTCCTTTGCACGAAGTTTAGCAGTAGGTCAATGCCATTAAAATCTGGAAGTGCTTCAAATTTTAGGTGTGGGAAAAGTGCTATAAGCAATCATGTCGAGTATTGACGATGTTATCGACAAATTATCCCAGACCAGGGTTGACTCAGACTTTGAACTAAGCTTTAAGGGCAAGGGACTAAAGCTAAATTCCCGAGAAGATGGTAATTTTTATGAATGTTAACTTTCTTTAGGCTTAGGCCCCTTTTTTATACTTTCAAATAAATTTAAATGCCAATGCCTACTAATTAATACTAAACTAAACTACAACTACTACTACTGTACTGTGACTACTACCTTCATTTAGCCAATGTAGAATCTAGCTATTTTTAAAAGACTTATAATAATCTTAACTTACTAATTAATACTGTAGTCTACTTACTTAAACTTAGAATTAGGACATTGGCTGATTTTAGGATGTGGCTAGCGCTACGACAATTTTGTCGTAGCAGCAGACGACCCGGTCGGATGTTGCTAGCGTTACGACATGTCGTAGCGCTAGTCAGGAAACTAGTGCTACGACATGTCGTAACAGCAGACGATCCGGCGGGATGTTGCTAGCGTTACGACAAGATTGTCGTAACAGCAGACGAACTGGTTGGATGTTGCTAAAGTTACGACATGTCGTAGCGCTAGTCAGGAAACTAGTGCTACGACATACGCAACTTCTGCTACGACTAGTTTTAGTCACTCTTTGCAGTAGACACCTGGAAAGATTTTGCTATACTATAGTTAACTATAGTATACTTGTAATAAAGCCAATATTGATCTATGATGTATGAAAATAAATCGATAAAATTGAAATGAACAACCACTAGTATTACTATTCTTTATTAATAATTAAATCACTATTACTATTATTAACCATTAATTATTAGTAATATTAAAGTCAGTTTACAAAGAAATACAGGTCCAATTAACATTATACCATAATACTATTAGTTTTCTTGTATAAAATGCTTTAGTATTAGTCACAGTATTAGTAACATATTAAAATTACTAAGCTTGTTAACGGTTAACCGGTCCTCAGATCAGGATCGGTCTTATCTTATATGTTACAGACGCTCCTTCTGTACAGAAGATTATTGCGTCCTACGTATTTCTATGGTTTGTGTTTAGTCCTGTATTCTTACTAGAGTTTTAAAAGATGATAAAGTGGTGGCTTTCCTGGTTTCTTCAGGCAACCCATTCCACGCCCGAATACCGGACGGAAAGAAAGAAAACTTGTATGTGTTTGTTCTTGCATATGGAATAAGAAAGGTGTTTTTATCTTTATGTCTATTTGAGGGTTGTATTAGGTTATCTTTGTGTTGTATTTCTAAATTAGAATTAATTGCCTTATGTATAATTACTAATTTACTCTTGGTTCTTCTATCCTCTAGTGTTTCAAGGTTTAATGATTTAACTAATGGTGTTATCTTGTCAGTTTTGAATATTCTCCAGTAATGAATCTGGCAGCTCTTTTTTGTATTTGTTCTAACTTATCAATATTTTCTTTGGTGGATGGGTCCCATACTGAAGATGCATATTCTAGTATAGGTCTCACCAGGGTGAGATAGCATTTTAGTTTTATATCTTTGTTACATTTGTAAAAGTTTCTTTTTATAAAGCCTAAGGTTTTGTTTGATTTTTTAATAACTTCATTGACATGGGGATTCCAAGATAGTTTCTCATTTATTATGACTCCTAAGTATTTTTATTCAGGACCATGTAACCGAAAAGAAAACAACAACAACAAACAAACAAACAAAAAAATCAATTGCAGTAACATAGTGGAAAAAAACAACACAAGCCGTAACGCGCCTCGCGCCTCTCCCTCTCGCTTTGTCACGGTGAAAGCGATACCACGATCCAGCTGACAAATAGCCTAGGTTGGCATTCAAACTAATCAAACCTTCAGTCTCCAAGCTGTAAGCGTGCGTACATGACGCTATATAGCCTTGCTTCACTGAAGTTCACAACTAATAGTACTAGTTACTAACAGTGCGTGTTTGATGTCAACAACGGTCAAGGCTGAGGCTGTTTCTATTTATATTTATTATAGTCTGTTTCTTATAAAAGCATATGACCCCGTGACCTATCCGCATTTTCTGATCACCGGTTTATAGTCCATTTCAGGCATTCAAAAAACGTATTGGCGCACGCCGCTTAGTGAAGTACATGTACCTATATTACGAGAGGTATTTGAAAGACGTAGCAAAGATACCGGGCGATTAATCGGCCCACAAATTCGAGTTCGGCCTTTTAGTGACAGTTTTCCTGCCTATCAAAGGCATTTGTTACCACATTAACAGTACGGTGAGTGTAGCTCAAACCCTATTTGAACAGAAAAAAACGGGGAGGGTGAACGTGTGAATCGCAAAATTCAATTATTCTGGCGAGTTGACGATTGAAAAATATTTTTTAAAAAATAAATAAATTCCATTTTATCATCATTGTTTATTCCGAATCTTTATAATTTTATTATATTATTAATTTTAATACGCGAGTTGACCGGCATCACACACAAGAGAGGTAAACATGATGTCAAAACGGACGGGGCAAGGCGTAGGTTTTTGAAAGTAATGAAAAATACCTCGCTAACTTTAACGAACGATTGAACCTGTCCTCTTATTTAGACCGGTGAACTACGAGTCCTCAAAATAAAATATAAAAAAGACAATTAACCATCACTGTTTAGTTAATTTTTTGGATTAAAAAAAAATGCTATGAATTGAGGGCAATGTGGAAAGAGCTGAATGCAAGCGGGGGGGGGAAGCGGGCTTTGATGCCATCAGACGACGCGAGGCGACAACATTCTCTTGTTAGTTCTCAAAACATTAGGGATATAAGAATGAGCAGTTAACCGGTTAACCAGTCTTTTTTTGAATGGTTAGCCGGTCCTCAAAAACGAGCGGTCTTAACAACCTTAAAAATTACTTAGTAATAATTATATTAATTATTATTATGTGGTATCCTATTAAAATTAATTATAAGAATAAGAGCATAATCATAATTAGACATTTTTACTAATTCTAAGTCCAAACTGATACTTACCTTAGAATTAATAATGATAGTAGTGTTACTGTTGTAATCCTTTTATTTAATGTTTTGATGTTTAACATTTTTTTTGGTTATATCTTACCATCTTCATCTTCTTTTTAGAAAGATGAGGACATGACATATACATTTAAAAAACAATTAATATTTTTTACATATATAAAAAAAGAAATAAAAAAGTCAATTAAAACAGACATAGGAATCAGGAATAATTACAAGATATAAAAATAATATTTCATTGCAGAACTCTGAATATCTTCCATTGCTAAATATGTATTTAATAAGTTCAGATAAGGCAAGGACAATGACACATGTTATGAATGAAATTATCTTATCTTATCTTATATGTTACAGAAATGTGCATGCAATAAATAATGCAAGTTATTTACTTAGAAAGTGACAGTAAAGAATGTTCTTATTATCATTTAATGAGATACTTAAATCTTCAAATACTAATAGAATTTAATTTTAATTTGAAATTTCAGTAATCAGGTTTCAGGGTGTAGGGTATTTCCAAAAAATTTTTATTTTAACTCGCATTCAGTTTTATTTTAAAAGTCAAATACTTACCATTCAAACATATAATCATAGTTATTAATTTAAATTTACAATATAACTAATTAAAATACATTTGGCATGCAACTGTTTTTACTGATTTGTATTTATCTAAATATATATTATATATAAAAATAATTATTTTCGCAATGATTTTCTTCAACAAGCTTTCAAATATATTTTTACAAAATTCAAAATCTTGATATACTTAA
>MUZC01000836.1:85823-101607 GCA_002072015.1 Radix auricularia | reverse complement strand
CCCTGACCAACATCAATAAAATAGTGTGACCCCCCCCCCCCCCCCCCAGGTGCGTGACGTCAAATTTTAGAGCTAGACTTAAAATGTTAGTGAAAGTTTAGTGTGGTGTAGTTTTAGTAAATTTAATCATGCAGGGATATAAAGAAAATTATAAACTTTTTTTCTCCAGAATTATTTTCCTCATTCAGACATTTATAGTGTAATCTTTAAACATGAATAACTTTTATATTTTTTAAATCAGACAATGATACATTTGGTGATGAATTAAGTGGGAAAAATTATTTTTTCATACAGCACAGACTCATGTTTTTATTTTAATAAAATAATATGATTTTGTTTTAATGAATATAAAAAATGATTATGATAATATAACCCACACATTTTTTTGATCTTGCCTATAATATTCCTTATCATTTTATTATTTTAAGTCCTTTTATTTGAAGTTTCTAACAATTGCACATTAAATTTATTTGCAGCTGCTGAAATCGTTGATGCAATAAACAAATGTGACAATTTAACAGCTCTTCGTTTAGAGGGCAACACACTCGGCGTTGATGCTGCTGAAGAAATAGCAAAAGCATTGGGTAATCACTCAGAATTCAAGGTATATTTTATTCCGATGATTTCTGTTTGTAAACAAATATTAAGTTATCAAAATTTAAGTCTAAGTTAACTTATTTTAGTTTGGAGGTTCATATTATCATTTAATTATTTTGATTCCTTAAAATCCTTTCTCTCAGTGCAACTGCATATTTATTGCTAAGATTAACATCATCTCCACATTTGTTATTAAATTTCAGGCAGAATAGGGGTTGCTTCCTAAAATAAGTGCAATTAAAAAAAGTGATGTTTTCAAGACATACTGCATGTTTTGGGGCGCACCATGTGCCCTTGTGCTGTGTGCACATAATAATGAGCACATCAAAGTGCGATAAAAAAAATTCTACGACCATAAATAGCAGAGTGAGAGGGGTACTTAGTTGGCGGTAGTGGGCTTTGTTTAACTCTTTCCCTTCCAATCGCCGATATATAGGCGACCTTGCCTGGTCACATTTGTGCCAATCGCCGATATATAGGCGATTTGAGTTTTTGAATTTATTTCGTTGCTTAGAGTGTCCCATTAGACTTTTTAAGTTTTAAAATGAGAGGTAACTCTTTTCTACTTCCTTTCTGTTTGAAATAGCATGTGTTTACATTCAGTAGTGTTAAAATTAGCAGCTTGTTTCGATTTAGTTTGTAAACAAAGATATGGCCATGCCTACTCAACGAACATAGTGATTTATTTTAGTATTTATTGCTATCTTATTAAATTTAAATGTGAATTATTGATGCAGAAACATTTTAAAACAATAATAAAACATTAGTTTTAGGATTTAGTTAAGATTTTCATCCGTATGATACGGCATTATATGGAAAAAGAGCAGTGGTGACAGTTCGGTTTCTATATAAGGAAATAATAGAAAAAATTTTTTTTCTGCCATGGTCATCATCAATACAAAAAATGTCATAACTTTAAAACTACATGGGATATTTTCAAAATTTAAAAGGCATTTATTTCATAAATGGAATTTACATTGTGATAATTAAAGGAGAAAATGATTACAGCTATGCAGACTTTCTTTTAGTTTGGTAAGCTCAGATTTTTTACAAAGAAAATTTAAGAAACAAAAATTGATCACCAAATCTTATAGTGAAAATAATTTTTGGTTTGGTAATATTTTATTTGCTTCTACATAATTGAATTCTCTATTCAATTTCCTTTCTTTTGATATAAGATACGCCAATGTTGCTTTAGACATTTATTAAAGATTGTACTATAGTTAAGGTCACCCTTAAAAAAATTACCAAAATAAAAAAATGGTCTGGCACGAACGTGTAAGAAACCCCCGAAACCCCCTGGCAGGGAAAGAGTTAAACCATCAGATAAAAATGCTGTCTTATTATTCATGTTATTATTTTTCATGTTATAAATATACACTACCGAAACCCCAGCAGCTGTCAGAAATTCCCATGAAGCCAAAGAATTATTGCTTTACTTTTAAATATAATCCCTAAACAAAAGAGTTCATTTATTCAGATGAATGGCAAATACTTTCTTTTGTGTTCAAAATAATATTTGACCCAACTTTTCATTTAAAATTTCCTCTGTATTTTTTTTCAGCGAGCTTTGTGGAGTGATATGTTCACAGGGAGGTTAAAAACAGAAATTCCTCTTGCATTGGTCAGTTTTTTATCAATTTTTATATCATTAATTTTTTTAGTAACTGTTTTATGTTCAAATTTAACTTAGCTAAAATCATTTCCAGTTAATTCACTTTGTCATTTCAATTTTGAGTAAGAGTAATTGGTATTATAAATTTCCCTTCTTTAACCAACTATTGAAAGGAATCTTAAAGGTAAAAGAAGACTGAATAATGAAAATGGCAAATTAAATTGTTATTATTTAAGTTAAGTAACCTGTACATTTTTCATAGAAACACTTAGGTGCAGCCATTATTGGAGCTAGGTGCCGACTGGTCGAAATTGATTTAAGTGACAATGCTTTTGGTCCTAACGGTGTTGTTGGCTTGGTTGATCTGCTCAAAAGTGAAAGTTGCTACAGTTTGAAAGAACTGAAGCTAAATAATAATGGCTTAGGTATTGGAGGAGGAAAGGTAAAGTTGTATTTCATTTTACTCAATCTCTATTTGTATTTATATGCCCTAAATTTTTCAAATGCTTTGTAAATAAACATTTTTGTATGTGCCTAAATTATTTTCTTGTCAAGGGAATTATCAACCTATGTACGGGGCAGTTATTACAGAGGAAACACAATCTTGAAATGTGTGATAAAAAATAATTCCAAGATACCTTTTCAAAATAAATTTTGGAGGCAGAAAATTTGAAAGAAAATTTCAAGAACTTGGAAGTTTAAAATGCAACATGGACCTTTTTTTTACTTAATGGTAAATTTTCATTATTGTTCATTATAAGTGTTTTATTTTTGTGAAAATGTCTTTAGATGTTAGCTGAATGTCTAACCGAATGTCATAAAAGCAGTCTTAAAGCTGGTCGACCTCTGTCTCTTCGGGTGTTCATCTCTGGCAGAAATAGATTAGAAAATGAGGGAGCCACAGCATTAGCAAGTGCTTTTAAGGTAATGTCTTGTATAATTTAACTAGTATGACATTTGAGGGGAATTATTTATAAGTTAAAGATGTCATTTTAGTGTATAACATTTAAAGATATATTTGCTACGGGGGTGGGGGGTTCTTTTGGGAAGAGGCGTAATTTTTTTGGTTATAATTTGAAAATAATCCTATAACTTATGTCATTGCAGGCCATTGGCACCCTAGAATTTTTAGCTATGCCACAAAATGGAATAAATCACCCAGGTATATCAGCTTTGGCAGATGCTATTGCAGCCAATCCCAAGTTGAAACATTTAAATCTCAATGACAACACATTCACTGCCAGGGGCGCTGAGGCGATAGCCAAGGTCAGTTCTGTGTTTATTACAACTTGCATTCATAGATAATAGACTTATATAGTAGGATTAAAAGACAGACACTTTCTCACTCACTTAAATGTTTCAATTTTTCATATTGTATCCACCAAGATATTCCAGAATTTTTATTTAGCTTTTTTAATTTTCAAAGAATTTTTGGAACATGCCATGTTGAGGGTGCGAAACAAAAATTCCAATGTTTTGCATCACCAACAGACAAAGCAAAAAATGAGTAATTAATTAACGTAATACTCTATTTATCCTCTAAAGTTTTAAAGTTATACTGGCTTCAATACAGAGCTTTAAGCAGTCCTTTATCTTCTTAAATAAAGTAATAATGCTATTAATTTTCATCCTCAATCCTGCATCTGAATGTTTAGGCCTTGCCAAAGCTAGAAGACTTGGAGGTCATAAACTTTGGTGATTGTTTGATAAGGACTGAGGGAGCTAAAGCTGTTGCAAACATATTGAGAAAAAGCCATCCAAATTTGAAGGTACAATTTATTTCAAAATATTTTAGTATATTATTAGTCATCTGATAGAAAATACTTTCATATTCCCCTGTAAATATGTTAAAACAGATAAATGTCAAAAGTTTTTTAAAAAATTACAAAAATAAATTGATTTATGTGTTTATGTTCCAGGAGTTAATTCTAAGTGGCAATGAAATAAACAAAGCTGGGGCTATTGAAATCGTTGAAAGTTTAGAAGATAAGAAATCCCTTCAGAAGTTAGACTTAGATGGTAAGAAAGTTACTTCATTTAAAATGAGTCAAAATATCCACTATTTCAAAATTAATAATGCAAATATTTGTGAATGGGACACGGTGGTCGAGTTGCTGAATGCTTATCTGGCGTACCGATGGTCTCGGGCTTGAATCCATGCAAAGGCAAGGATTTGTTCTTGGGGCCTAGGGCGTCCCTGAGTCACCCAGCTAGCTCTGAATGGGCACCTAACTCTAGTTGGGCAGCTGGGTAATGTGTGGAAGCTTCATAGCCATGGCCTGTGAATGCTGCATCACTTGCCAACAGATCATCTGTCATGGTCTGTGGACACAATTATCTTCTACATAGAAGGAGCTTCTTTATAGATAATATAAGAAGAATGTTACTGCCTATTCATTTTTAATTGAGATGAATTTTTTTCAAAACAGACTTAGAAAATGTATCTTTCTTTCTGAATTTTTCTTAATTAACTTAAGAATTTCGTAATTTATGCATTGTAACTAAAATTTTATTTTCCAAAGTCTGTTCAATATGTGAGGCTTTTAAATGATTCAATTCATATGATATGAAAAGAATTTTTTTTTTTAAAGAAAGGTTTTCCTGATAACTTTTACGATATTAAAATATGTTGGTTAGATTGTTAATTTCCAAATGACTTTTTTTGGCAGCAAATAACTTTGGTGAAGAAGGCTGTGAGGACATAAAATCTCTGATTGAGTCTATAGGCCTTCTAGACACCCTGGGTTCATTAAGGTAGAAACAACTTACTTCAATTGTTTTCTTTAGTTTAACCACCAAGGAGAATATGGTGAAAAAGAGAAGACATTTGATAGCATTTAAGTAATCCAAGATGTGCAGATTCATAATTTAAAAGGAACAGAATGAATGCTGCTTTGAAAATATAGTCTGAGCACATTACTAGTTGACTAAATAATTCATAAGCCTATTTTGATTTGTCTTATTAGTGGCGACGAAGGATCTGAGGACGAGGAGGGTGAAGAAAATGATGATGATGAAGAAGAAGAAGAGGTATGTTTCTTTAACTTTTTTATACTTGAGATATGTACATATAAAGAAATTTTATCAAAAAATGAAAAATATAAAAAAAATAAATGTAAAATAGCCTCTTGAAAATTAGATGAATAAAAAAATATTAAAGTATTAGTTAAGCACAAAGAAGGAATCTGCACTTATAAATCAGATGACAGCTGTACATTTTTGCAATATGTGATGACAGACCTTTCTTCCATTGTTGTTAAATGATAATTAGAAATCCAATTGTCGCTTTTGAAAGACAATCGATTTTGAATTTCCCAAACTGATAATGAAATTTAATTCAGCCGGATTTATGAAGTGAAATGCGGCTGGAGCTGGATATTTTAAATCGTATTTACATAACTGATAATTGGTTTTCCAAAAAATTGAAATTAACAACCCCAGCTACTATGCACCTCTTTTGATTTGAGAATCTGATATAAACGCCAAGTTCTGGATCTATGTTCAAACTTTCTAATACAGTCAAATTATATAATTAGTTGAACCCTTCTTGACAAACAAACTTTTATTAACAAGCACAATTTCATAACCACCACTCCATCCCTTCATAAGTAGTAAACAAAATTATTTCCTACAGCAGAACCCATTGATGACCTTATAATGAAAACATTCAACCGCTTTTAAATGCTTGTTTGTTCAAGTTATTTTGAGGGGGGGTTTGGTGGAGCAGGAAACACCAGTTTTTAGTATTGTGACAAATTACTTACTAAGGAAGGTGATCATTTGATGTTTATATTTGATGATTCCATTCCTCTTTGAAAGTTAAACTTAAGTTTGCTCTGTAGGGTTCTGTATGCTAATAACACATTATGAGTGGCAATATCTCTTGTCATTTTTAAGATAGTGATCTGTGACTATAAAGATTTTAACCTGCGTCTCACAATGTGATAAGGTTTTAGTCATTAAATATGATCACTTAGCTGGATGCATTGAATTCACTTTACATAAGTTTATTATCTACAAGTGCAACACTCATTTAAATTATTTTGCTTATTTAGGAGGGTGAAGAAGAAGATGATGATGACGACGAGGGACATATAAGCAATGATGTGAATCTTCAAGTGAAAGGTGTTGCCCTTACGCCTAACAAGCCTGTAAGTAGAGAAATTAAATTATGCTACACAATTCATTTTTATAAGTTTGTGCTATGTTTTCTTGCCTGCAGTTTCTAGTTCTGTTTTCTCTTCATGATGGTCGAGAACATAGTGTAAATTTTAAAAAAAAATTTAAAATTTAATGCAAGAAAACTTTTATTATAATGATAATAAATTGATAACTTATATAGCGCTGTATCCCAACCTTATTTTTACATAAAATTCCAATGAGCTTGTCCATTTTATTTCAAAACTTTTTTTTTTATAAATGATGAAAATTACTCACAAAATATAATCTGAAATTTACCAAAGATAATCATTTAAGCATTACAATTATGAGAATGGTTGAAAATTCAATCCTTTTCTCTTTGTCATTTCCAGGAGTCTGCTCCTGATGATTTGACAGCTGAAATGGACAAGCTCAGTTTGTCATGATACACATACCAATTCCAAAATTGTTGCCAAGTTATTATGTTGGTTTATAAAAATATTCCTGTCAACTTTACATTCATCACAGATTGTCTTTTTGTCGAGATAATTTGGTTTTTTTAAACAAGGTTTTGGAAAACTATTATAGTAACATAGTAAATAAATGAAAGGGAACTCTTACTCCCCTTGTTTTCAGTTGTTTTAGAAAACTGTTTGATACTGTTGTGTACTCTGCCGTTGCTACAGCTTTGTTGGGAATCAGTTACATCCTGTTTATTATGAAAGAATCTCTCAAAACTAGTCATTATCATTAACCATTTTACTTAAATCACGTTGCATTTGTGATTAGAAAATGTTTTAAAAATCTAATAATTTAAGTACATTTAGTTTACTTTTGTACCTGGTACTGAGATTTTCAAAATGATGTTCACATTTTTAAAGATCGAATTGTTTATTGGGGAAACTTAATTTTTACAACAAAGGAACTGTTAGGTATCTATTTATTTTATTGGTACCTTGTGGTCTCATTGTACCCATTTTATAATTTCATATTGTCCTATCATTGTAAATTTGGATCACAGATATATTGATTAAATCTTTTAAATACTATTTTTGATGCTATTTTAATTTAGTAAAAGTTCAACTTTTATCTTTTACAAAGTTTTAATTTCCTGGAAGCTTTAATAATTTTTAGTTGCTACAATTTTTACTTGATGCTTGAAATCATTTACATGTAAAAAAACAAACATTTTTTGGCATGTATGCCTATTTGTAAAAATTTTTTAAAAAATTTGTCTCTTTCCCTACTTATTTTCTTTGTAATTCCATGGTAAAATTTTGTACTTATATTTTTATACAAATGGTATATTTATAAATAAATCATTAGAGTATCTTTTCAAAATACAATCTAACACAGTTATAAAATTTCCTGATCTTTAGCATTACGGTTGCTGATTTTTGCTTGTTTTTTAAAGTAGTAATAGACTTGTTTGAGTAGTTACTCTCATAAACTTTGAGTGTGTTCCCAATAAATAGAAAAACACAATAAGACAATCTTACTCTGTCTTGTTTTTTTTAAAACACTTTATTTTTAAGTGGATCATAATTTAACTTTTCACCCAGATTTTTAGAAATTAAACACAAAAATAACTCTGTTATTTAAAACAATTTTATTTTAGTAATTTACCAATTATATGTGCACCTAAAGATGGGAAAGCTCTTTGTTAAACCAAGAAACATATTTTAGCGCCCCACTATTTAATAATTATATCGAGGATTTAAGGATTTCATTTATTTGGTAGTAAAGTGGCTTCATTGCCACCTTCACAACACATGAGATGTTGTTTTGCTGGCTCAACTTGTGGTTAGTGTCACATATGTTGTTGGCTCAACTTGTGGTTAGTGTCACATGTGTTGTTTTGCTAGCTCAACTTGTGGTTAGTGTCACATGTGTTGTTTTGTTGGCTCAACTTGTGGTTAGTGTCACATGTGTTGTTTTGTTGGCTCAACTTGTGGTTAGTGTCACATGTGTTGTTTTGCTGGCTCAACTTGTGGTTAGTGTCACATATGTTGTTTTGTTGGCTCAACTTGTGGTTAGTGTCACATATGTTGTTAGCTCAACTTGTGGTTAGTGTCACATGTGTTGTTTTGTTGGCTCAACTTGTGGTTAGTGTCACATGTGTTGTTTTGTTGGCTCAACTTGTGGTTAGTGTCACATATGTTGTTTTGTTAGCTCAACTTGTGGTTAGTGTCACATCCTATTAGGTCAAACAAGAGAGCCCCTGCCAATAGGGCCACAGACATTGCAGCAGCTGGACACTGACTGAAACATGTTTTGGCTGATTGGACAAATATTTCTTAATAAATCTTGGTATTAATTAGTGTGGCGTAACTTTGATTTAAAGAAAAAAGTATGGTTCCAGGTGGGATAGATGTTTTCTTTTTATGTGAAAGGTTTATTGACGGTATTTAAACTACATGTATTGTGCACATCCAAACAGAAAAGTTATGCATTTAATTATTTCTTAACTTGTTGCTTAAAGCAGTGTGAGAAAATAGTGCACGCAGGTGTCGTCAAAGATATATACAAGTCTAGTTTTACCTTGGTGCTACAATGTCAATAAACAAGTTGCACCCACTTCTGGGTCATTATCAAAGATTTAGTTCAGTGGACCTGGTTATTAGAGTATTGTGTTTGACAACGGTATCGCTGTCAACCAAGCTTTACCCACTTCTGGGTCAATATCAAAGATTTAGTTCAGTACAACTGGACCTGGTTATTGGAGTATTGTGTTTTAACAACAGTATCACTGTCAACCAAGCTTCATCTCTTTAAACAAGTGGCACTTTTCTCTTTTGTATTTTGCTGTTGTCCAACATATATAATATTACTATAAAAAGTCAAAAGATTAGAATTTTCAAAATATTCTGACACTTATTCTTGCGGCAAATAAGTATTTAGAAACACACTTAAAGTCTGTTTTGTTCTCTAAATGCTAAACCGCCCACATCTTCAAATAAAAATGTCTGCCAGAGGGATATGAAAGCATCCTGCATCAACACAAGTGACTGGGAGTAAAGAGAAGACCAATTCATGTTGCGCACGGCTGTCAAGGAGCGCAGGATGGAGGAGGCTATAACCAGAAGAGCGAGGAGAAAGGCCATAACATTGAGATACACAGAACTTATGTACAAAAGCTGTGGAAATGACTGTCACTCAAAGATAGGATTGGTCAGCCACACTGGGATACACAGAACTTGTGTACAAAAGCTGTGCTAAAGACTTTCACTCAAGCATAGGACTGGTCAGCCACATCACGAGATACAAACCAACCGAACGGCGATGCACTTGTCTTGCAAGACGGAAGGATGCCCAAGAATAAATGCTGAGTTGACAAGTTTAAGAACTATTTAATTGCTTGATGTTTAGGGCACTTAATAATTTTCTGTTATAAAAATTTTGTGTCCTGTGAGATTCTCACTTTACTTGTTAAGATCTCTTTTGGATCATTTTGCAGCCGTGTAATCTTGTATGGTCTTTGATGCATGCACACAGCTGACGGTGAACATTGACCATGTCAGTTAACTAAAAATGTGGTACAGAACTTTTAAACTAGAGAAGAAACACAATTATTATCACATTCACCCTATAAGCTGAATGTATATGAGAGAAGTTTACATCTACAGTTAATAGTTTATATTTATTTTTGTGCATTAAAAACATTCCTGGTAGTTTAAATGTTCAATGTTTAAAAAAAAACAATTAAAATTCATTCTGCTTTCATGTTACTGAAAAAATCAGACATAGCAACTTAATCATCTTATAATAACGGCTACCAAGATGTCATCAGCTTTATATCATGTTCACTCTGTGACTAAATGGCTACCAAGATGTCATCGGCTTTATCTCTTGTCCACTCTGTGACTAAATGGCTACCAAGATGTCATCGGCTTTATCTCTTGTCCACTCTGTGACTAAATGGCTACCAAGATGTCATCAGCTTTATCTCTTGTCCACTCTGTGACTAAATGGCTACCAAGATGTCATCGGCTTTATATCTTGTCCACTCTGTGACTAAATGGCTACCAAGATGTCATCAGCTTTATCTCTTGTACACTCTGTGACTAAATGGCATGATTGATCACTTTAAAAAAAAAAATTTAATTGTTTTTACTTACCTCTATTGTAATTTTCCCCCACCCCCTTTTTTTCTCTTCTTTTTTTAGACAATCACTGCCAAAGAATTTCTGGCCTTTCCATCACCAACAAAGTTACTCCAGCTGGGTCACAATGGAGTTGATGAACTAATTCAAGAGTTAGGGGTATGTCATGGCACTGGCTTTATACAATTGTTATATTTAAGTGGCAAAAGGCGATCCTACATTTGAACTGCTACAAAACCCCTGAGCTTAATAGTCTTTTAGGTTAACCGCGAAGATCTATCCTAGCACCTCAACCCCCCCTCCAATGGGAATTTAAGGAAGGGGGATTGCCCCTTCTCTCCAGGGAAGGCTCCACTCTGAGTGGGCCACCTGGACACTCAAGGACACAATATAAAGTTCCTTCTTTAGAATTGCACTCACAAAGGGCATGTGGAATTTCCCTACTTCAGCCTGCTACAGTCTTGTTGCCACCACTTCTCAGCTCACGGATATTTTCTCCATGGATCGTCAATAGAGAGGCGATAAACTTAATTAATTAACCAGGGCCTGAATAGCTTACCTGGTTACAAGTCTATTGGCTGTTAACGTTTTAAGTCCCATAAGGTTTATGTTAAACTTTCGTGTGAGTCCCGTAAGGATTTCCCATATTGCAATCAACTGGTTGTGAAATTTTTTTAAAAAGCTGAAAATGTATTTATTAGGGCTGCGGAAATTACCGATTAATTTCTCGATTAATCGGTAATTTATATTATCGATTAAAATTATTTTAATCTATAAAATAGTGATTAAAATTAAAGAAATGTTTTTTAAAAACAATCGATTTAGTAATAAATAATTAAGATTAGATGTTTTTTGTTTTTTCTTTTCTTCTTTTTTACGTACAAACTTCTCTGTTAAAAAAAGTTTGAAAGTGTAAACTTTAAAATAACCTGTTTTATAAGGACAATGATTAAAAAAAACATTGTTTTTAATTATTAAACAATAATAAAATTTAAATTCATAGACATTATAATGAAATACTTATATTTAAATATATCTCCTACCAATATTATATCTTTTAAATTAAATTAAATACTTAAGTTATGGGCATTTTAAAATATGCCATAAAAAGGCACAAAATGTGAAGGAAAACAACCTAGTGAAAAGTGAAAAAGTGATTATGAGGTCTTAGAAAAAAATCATAACTTTTGAACCACTTTTGTGGTAAAAAGATGATTTTTATCTTTTTGTTAATCACCAAACAGTGTATAGATTTATATGGCTGTATTACTTTTATATTTTAAAATTAATTAAAGATTTTCATTCAAGTGCCTAAACTTTAATACGTTATTTAACTTATTTTCATTGTTAACAATGCTTTAAAAATAACTTAACAAAAATATAGAATTGCCTGTATTTATTACTTCCCTTGAAATTTCCAGTTTAATTACGTCATACATCTTTATTTCCAGCTTTAACAAAATTATTGATTAATTAATCGGTAATTTTTCAAAAGTTAACTATTAAATTTAATTTAATCGATAACAGCCCTAGTATTTATATTATTATTGTCATACTGTCTTCATCTTTTAGGATAAGAATGGTTAGGACAAGACTGTCTTTGAGTTTAAACCTGTTGTTTATTACTATTATTTTTATAATAAAGTATAGCACAATCGCATCTTCAAAAAAAAAGTAAAAACTACCAAAAAGCTTCGCAAATCAAGCGATAAAACTAGCTATGGAAATGGGCACCATTGCCGGAAGTCGAATACATCTTCGTTCACGCACTGAAGAGATTTTACTTTCTGTAATTTTGTTTCTAAAGAGAATTCTATCGAGGGGCGCTTTACCGCGCTTTTTCAATTTAAACTTTAAACTAAACCAATAACTTTAAATAATGTGGATTTTTTAATATCATACTTACAAACTTATCCCAAGCTATGCCAGGCTATTTGAAACTTGTCAGCCGGCTGCATCACATGTAATGTCATTTTTTTCAAAATGTACCAACCTGAGCTAAGTATAGATTGAGGCCGTCACATTTTCTCTAACTCAGTTTATATTTCTACTTTTTTATTTGACTAAGTGGGACAAGAGGGCACAATATTGAAAAGGTGTAACAGATATGGTTTGGATTCTTTGCCATATTTTACTTTTAGTGTTCAAAATAACAACTGTATATTTGCTTTTTTAAAAGATTTTTTTTTGCAGATACTATTGTTTGTCTCTTTCTTTCTCAGGAGGATAGCAAGGATGTTGACAAAGTTGTGGCAATGATTGTTAAGGTAATTAAAATGATCACTTTTTGTTACACTTATTTTAGGGAAGCTAAAGATAAAAAAAGAATAATTTGATAAAGCAAAATGAACACATAATTAAATTAATTTCTTGATATAGCCCTTTATCTGAATAATAATATAGATTAATCTTTCATTTTATATTGCAATTATGAAATTAAAAGATTATTTCGTTTAAAAAATGAATTTCTATTATAAGCTTCTCAAAACCATTTTTTATAGACAAAAAAATGAATAAATGCTGGTTATATTTTCTTTCTTCTTTTCTGATTTCTGTCCATTTCAACGTCCAGGTATCTGCTGTAGTCAGTAAGGAGGATGAGGCTAAAAAAAGGGCTTGTGAGTGTGCAGGTAGGATAGCAAGTTGAGAACTTTTTAAATATCTGTTACTAGATACGACCCGCAGCGTAGCATACGTCGCTGACTTACTCATAGATAGTACAAAGAAAATGTGGGGGGGGCACAAACAGTAGCATGAAAAAATAGGAACTATGCGAGTACTGAGCGTATTGTTGAGAGTGTAAGTCTACGTTTCGTCACTGACAACAATAGAGAGCTCGTCGCCAAAGTTATCCCAATGTTGAGAAACAAATCTAACAGTCATGTTCCCAAGCAAGAGAGCAACAACTTTGTTTGTGATCTTTTCCCAGAAAAATGTGACCGATACAAAAAGAGGGTTACCTGGTGAAGGAATTGGTATAAAATTGAATAGGTAGGGCAGTGATGATCCCCCGCATTGCGGCGGTCCAAACCATTGAGTCTCAAAAGCTTTGTCGGGGTGGCGCCGAAGTGATAGTGAGTCAAAGTAGGGAAAATTCCACCCCTCCCTTGGGAGGTCAACTTAGTGGGAGGCGTTTTTGACCTAGTGTCCAGGACGCCCAGGGGGCCAGAGAGCTGAGCTTTTTTTTCCAGGAAGTCCCATGAAGAGCGCAGGCTCGGGACTGCTGACTTTCTTCCACATGTAGGATTTCAGTAGGAGCATCTGTAAAAGATAAGATAAGCTTCATAACAATTGTGTTAAAACAAGCTCTCAACTGAGAAGCTATTGATTGGTCTCTAATAGTTTGAATCCTTCTGTTTAGTAGGACAACCTTTGACAGTTTCAGAAAAATGTGATGTTAAATATTCAGCAGCAGGACCCAAAGTTTTCATTGTTGAATTCTGGATCATGTGATCTTGACTGGTGGCAGATACTTTTCTGGAAATTGTTTCATCTGATTTTTCTGTTCTACTTTTTATTAATTACTGTAATTTTTTTCCAGATAGACTTCTTCAAAATCTGTTCAAGCATGTCAACAATGCTGGTGTCCTGATTGCTAATTCATTTTTAGTTTTCTTGGGCTTAATTAAGGTGAGTGTAATAATATTAATAGATAGTTAATTTATTTAGCCCTGTACCCCAGTAAGAAACTGGGCTCATAGCACTTTGTATAAAGTATGTAGTTAAAATATAGACATTTCATTATATTTTCAGGTTTTGTGTTCAAAATTAATTTTTTTTACAATAATGTCCAAAGACATCCTTTTCTCAGTTGGTCACATATAATTATAATCTAATTTGAATCTATTTATAATATAATATTATCATAACTTATAATCTAATTTGAATCTATTTAT
Organism: Radix auricularia; assembly: GCA_002072015.1. Classification (NCBI taxonomy): domain Eukaryota; kingdom Metazoa; phylum Mollusca; class Gastropoda; family Lymnaeidae; genus Radix; species Radix auricularia. The sequence goes on along the minus strand of MUZC01000836.1, from coordinate 87,256 downwards.
AATATAATTTTATCTCATAACGTATAAGCTAATTTGAATCTATTTATAAAATAATTTTATCATAACTTATAATCTAATTTGAATCTATTTATAATATAATTTTATCATAACTTATAATCTAATTTGAATCTATTTATAATATAATTTTATCTCATAACGTATAATCTAATTTGAATCTATTTATAATTGCTTTTATAATGATAAAGTAGGTATATGAATCTGTTGCTCACATTTGGATTCTTTTTTAAAACCCATTCAAGGGGGAAGACAAGAAATATAAGCCTCCTGCAAGCATCACTGGACCTTTGTTGGTGTTAGAGCATGTGGTTAAACAGCAATATTTCCCCAAGTTTTCCAGGGACATGATTCAGGTTTCCATGAGCAAGTAAGGTGATATACACTGATAGTTTTAACATGGAGTTGATACACTGATACAGTGGCGTCGCTAGGGGGGGGCGGGCCGCCCCGGGTGACACCATTAGGGGGGTGACACCAAAGCCTAAAATTTTACTGTTGATTTTATGTCAGAAACAAAAAAAGAAGACACATTTTCTTCATCTAGAAAGGAATACAATGAAATTACATTAAAAGCGAAACATTTTTATTTTAAAAAATCAGTTAACTTGCAATAATAAAACAGTCCCCAAACACAAACTAAATAAAACAAATTATGGGAAAAAAGACACAGCCGCACCAGAGAGATCTTCAAAAACGCTGGCGGTGTGTTATGTTTTTAAAGCTACCAAGCAAACTGAGCTTTGAAGTGTTGACAACGTGGACGAATCCCACCCCCTCTTACCTCCACAAGAGAGGGGTGGTGGCGTAATACGTTTTTTCTATTATTTATTTTTTTAAAGTGTTTTCTGTGTTGTTATTTTTAGAGGAAAAATATGAATTTAATGTCTTTGAGGGGTATTATTTTAAAAAAAAACAACAACAAATATTTGTTAAAGGCGTGCAAGCATAGATATCCATGTTTATATATAGGTAGTCTGGTTCGTAGGTCCCATCCCCATCAATGTTCCTTTTAAGTTTTGAGTTACCGCGCAGAAAATTTCAATTAATTAAAAAATTAGAATTTCTGCGCCTTTGTCATGAAAGTTAGTAGCGACTTTATTTCTTATTCTACCTGGAACTCAGTCACAGCCTTTGTAAAAATTCAATTAAGAAAACAAGTATAAATGTCCAGAATCTATCTTCCATCTCTCACACACTGCAAACAGACTTTAGCAACATCATTCAATTAATTCGTCCAGCGATAATACAAGAAAAATATCAAACACTCCCTTTAAAATAATTAAAAAAATATTTGACATTGGTTACTAGCTTTGGAGCAGAACAAAGATTTTGATATCGCTCGCCGCCGACAACTTACAAAAAAGACTTTGATGTCACGAACAAGTCGGTGTGATATTTTAATCAAAACAACGGGA
>MUZC01000836.1:55358-83953 GCA_002072015.1 Radix auricularia | reverse complement strand
GGGGGGGTCTCAAAGCTTTGTGACGTCATGTCGGGAAAAAAGGGGTGGGGTCTAAGTTTTTGTGACAAAGTATGATGCGGGGGTGGGAATCGTCAACGTAACGTGACGTCATTTATGGACGCACCCTGAAGGGGTGACACCATGAGCTACTGCCCCGGGTGACACCAACCCTAGCGACGCCCCTGCACTGATAGTTTTAACATGAAATGATCACGTGATAAGACCTTGTGATGAATGATTACTGGTCCTTTTATATGTCTTTGTGATTCATGAATGTGAGTGTTTCTGTTATTTGTAAGCTTGTTAACGGTTAACCGGTCCTCAGACCAGGACCGGTCATCTTTATTCAGGACCGTAGGACCGTGTAACCCAAAAGAAAACAACAACAAACAAACAAAAAAACTAGCGATAACGTAGTGAAAAAACAACACAAGAGGTAACGCGCTCTCCCTCTCGCTTTGTCGCGGTGAGTAAAAACGATACCAAGATCCAGCTGGTTAGTTGTCGAGCCACTGTGACTGTACGAGAGCTAACACGCGTTTGATGTCAACAACGGTCAAGGCCGAGGCTGTTTCTATTTATATTAATTATAGTCTGTTTCTTATAAAGACGAAGAAAGCTATAAAAGTATATGACCGCGTGACCTATCCGCATTTTCTGATCACCGGTTTATAGTCTGTTTCAGTTCAGGCATTCAAAAACTTATCGGCGCACGCCGCTTAGTAAAGTAGATGTACCTATATTACGAGAGGTATTTGAAAGACGTAGCAAAGATACCGGGCGATTAATCAGCCCACAAATTCGAGTTCGGTCTTTTAGTGACAGTTTTCCTGCTAGTCAAAGTCAAAGGCATTTGATTACCACATTAATAGTAGTAATAGTACGCCGAGTGTAGCTCAAACCCTATTTGAACAGAAAAAAAAACGGGAGGGGGAACGTGTGCGTCGCAAAATTCAATTATTCTGGCGAGTTGACGATCGAAAAATAATGTTTTTTTAAAATAAATTCCATTCTATCATAGTTTACTCCGTAGCTTTATAATTTTATTATATTATTAATTTTAATACGCGAGTTGATCGGCATCACACACAAGAGAGGTAAACATGACGTCACAACGGACGTGGCTAGGTGTAGGTTTTTTAAACTAATGAAAAAACCTTGCTAAATTTAACGAACGATTGAACCTGTCCTCTTATTTAGACCGGTGAACTACGAGTACCCAAAATAAAATATAAAAAAGACAATTAACCATCACTGTCTAGTTAATTTTTTGGATTTAAAAAAATGCTTTGAATTGAGGGCAATGCGGAAAGAGCTGAACGCAAGCGGGGGGAAGCGGGCTTTGATGCCATCAGACGACGCGAGGCGACAACATTCTCTTGTTAGTTCTCAAATGGGTCTCAAAACATTAGGGATATAAGGACGAGCGGTTAACCGGTCTTTTTTTGAACGGTTAGTCGGTCCTCAAAAACGAGCTGTCTTAACAACCTTAGAAGTTATTTGTCTATGTCATATATGAATGTCAGTGGTTCTGTTATATGTCTATGTCATACATAAATGTCAGTGGTTCTCAGGGTTGCCAACCGTCCGTGAAGATTTATTGTAAAATTGCCTGTCCGTAAAATTCCGTTAAAAAATTGACAAAACGTGGAATCTCAACGTTTAAAAAAATCAGTAAATCATTTTTGTGATATCTTATTTTCTTGAATCAAATTTTAATTTTTAAATTGTTTTAGTGGCATCCCGCACTCTATTAATAAACTGTAAGAGCTTTCTGGACAGCTAGGAAAGTACAAACTTTAAATCACGTGATAAAATATTCATTGGTTATCAAACTAAACTACAGCTGCAAAAAGTAGATGATCCATCGCTTGTTGAAAAGTTTTATATTGATGTTCTTGCATTTTATACCAATGTAGTCTGCAATCCAGAAAAGAATGTCTATTAGCAAGAGAGTGCTGAAGCTCATGTCAGTACTAAAACCCACTAACAGAGTTACGGTGTAACAGTCATAAATTTTGGAACTGGCCCAGCTTTTTCCACAAAAGTGTGTCTCCAGCAGATTTTGATTGTTTAGAGGCCGAGTTTATTTACTACCAAGTTGCGGATTAAAGCATAGGCATGGCCGATGGAGGTTATGATGCTTTCTGGGATCAAATTGGACAAATGATTAGAAATATCGAAAACAAAGAGTACAGATTTCCACTACTTTCGAAGTTTGCACAATGTTGGCGCTTCCACATGGAACAGCAGAAGTGGAACTCGTTTTTTCTGCTGTTAATTTATTGAAAACCAACTTGAGAAACAAATTGTCTACTCCAATGTCGGAAAGTTTACTGACTGTGAGAAATAGTCCGGGAAAAATTACTCCCACAATGATCGACAGTGTAAATGTTTCTATGTATGATTCTATGGTCATAAGCAGGAGGAATTAAACAGTCACTGATGATGAATGTCATACAATAAACTAACGTTATAGAATATGAGCATGGTAATAGAGATGTGCTCATATGGATACTTCACATTTTATTGCTATAATGCTTGGATTATGCTTCATATTCGCTGGTTTTTAGGTCAACATTTTATGTTAAATGTGTCCGTAATAAATGGTTTTGTCCGTAAATTTTGTTCAGAATTGTTACATTTGTGTGTAAATGTTATTTTATTGAGTTGGCAACCCTGGTTGTTCTGTTATATGTCCTTGTGATTCATGAATGTGAGAGGTTCTGTTATAAGACCATGTGAGCCATGACTGTGATCATTGTCATGTTCATTATTAGTTTAAAACTTGCCTTTGTAAAATTTGAAAGCTTGTAAAATTTGAAAGCTTATCACATTTTAACAGCAATACCTTTTACTCTCAACAGGCCAAACCCTTTATTGGACAAATCTAATGAGGCCAGGCATAATTTGTTAAGAACATTATATGAATTTTAATTAATTTTAACATGGCTCTCTTTATAACATTAACATTAGTGGGATTATTAATGCATAGTTATTGTTAGGATTTTTTCCAAGAAGGAAATCAAATAAATATTTAAATAAGAACATAAGTGTTTATTGTTTGATCTCATCAGGTAGATGTTGCAGTGATATTGCATAATTCCATCAAAATAAACACTCATTTGACCTTGTTTTCAATTGTTGAATTGTTACAACCTGACAAAATATTATTTTGATGTATTATTGAAATAACTTTGTACAAAAATAGTTTCATTGAATTATAAATTTATTTCAGTGGACCTGAAATAAAGTCAAAGGTTACTTTTAAAATCATTAACTTCTAACTTGAGCTTTTAAAAAAATGTTAGAACTTAGATATTTCAGAAAATTGCTTATAATATTGAGAATTTTTTTTTCTTTGGAAAAACAATTTTTGTTCATATTCCAAAATGTTTGAACATTTGTTCTAATCTTGTTTTAGTTATTAGTATGTTCTCCCGAGACACATCCGTAGGGGAGTTATTTTTCACTCATGGGTCACAGGATGAATTGTCTTCTTTCAAAAAGTTTTCAATTCAGTTTGGTTTTTTAAAATAATTTTTTTAAAGCTTAATTGTAGTTAAATAATCAAAACTTCTGATATTCATTTAGTAAATGTTCATTCAAAGGTTTATAAGATTTTTAAATTTAATGTGACAGGGCTTCTTTAAAAGGTGTTATTGTGTCAGTACTGGATTATAATAGAAAAGCATTCTGTCAATGGAATTAAGAAGTGATGTTACCTATTGCTTTGTAAACTTGTACTGTTATGTGACATAATTTGTGAATTCTATAAATTAAATGCACTCTAATGTTGTTTTATCATGGCATGATAGTAAGCTTAATTGTCATAGAAAGAAAACAAATTTACGGAAATGTATGTACAAAAGACAAAAGTCTTACTGCCTATAAAAAAAATAAACATTGATAATGTAAACTTTTTTGGTCAATCTTTTTTGTACAACTCTTCAAAGAAGTATTCATTTTCATACAGGTAAAAGCATGTCTTTTACATATCTAATACTAATATATTTTGTGTATATATATTTATACACACATCTATAACTTTTGTATAAAAGGTAAGTATGTTTCATCTGATTTTTACTCAATCAACATAAACTGAATAATGGACCACGACAAAATTTGAAATGAGCCTTTATGATGAATTGTTTAAACTACAGATTGTTTTAGTCATTTGTCCTCTAACCTGAAAGCACTAAACCACATAAAGAGATTTTAAAAAATCATTTTCTAGCTTTTAAATATTCCCATTTGTTCAACAGAAAATAAAGAATAAAAAAGTATGAACAATTTAAATTTTTTTATTCACATAATACCTCATGATTTATCAACAAAATTCTCACTTGTACCACACTTAGCCAAAAGTTTATTTTATAAGTCATTCATTTCCATTCAATCTTCCCTCAGCTTGCGTAAGAAATTAATTTACTTAATTTATCATGGACCATTTCATTAAACTGTTAATGACCAATGAAATTTTATTTTGCAATATAAATACATTCATTCACAGCAAAGTGGAGTAACATTAAGCTCAAACTAACATTTATGAGATTTGTGTATCTGCCAATGTTGGAGCTACTACAAACCCTTTCCCCTTAATATTAAATGGCACTCCTTTGTATGTGGCGACCCTGTCAGCATTGGTTCTTACATCAGGTTTTAATGTCTCCCAGATCTTTTTCTTTGGGTTTAACTGAACATCAGGAGTTCCTAGAAAAGACAAAAAAAAATATAAATAAAAGTTGGTGATGACAGATGTGGTGGTGTTGATGAGTTAATGTTCAAGTGCGCTTTTATATTCAGTAATTTAAAATATCTTAAATAACGTAACTGGAAATTTTCAGTCTACATAGAATAAATAGTTCACATGAATGGCATTGAAACATTTTATCCATAATGCATTTCAATCATCCAGAAAATATTTATAGACCATCACTTTTTGACATTCTCAGAACAAAGTTACCCAGTTTTTTTAAAAGTTGTCGCTATATTTAAATCACAATATTAGTTAATTTCAACTTTCTCTGCATGGCACAGTCAGAATTTGTGATTATCTTATCTTTCTGTTACAGATGCTCCTTTACAGAAGATTTTCCCTATGAATTAATGCAGTTTCCCCCATAAATTAAAAATGGGAAATATGGGTAAAAAATAAAAATACTAACTACTGTTTATTATTGGCGAGCCACACTTTTTGTGAACAATTTTTATTTTCAATAACATAAGTACCTGGATACTCATCAAAAGTGACTCTGTCTCCAATGACAGAATCAGTTGGAGGTACCAAAATCTCCGTTTTCTCTGCCCCAACTGCACACATGATCATGCCCTCAGACAACACACCTCTCATTTTAGCTGGTTTTAGGTTACACATAAATACAGCGACACGATCTTTCATCTGTTCAATTGAAGGGTTAATATTCAGAATTTTTGAGTACCACAAACAAATTTAAATTTGTCATAAAATGTATCACTTTGACCAATAAAATGATTTATTCAGGAAAAAATTCTTGACATTTATCAATTAATAAATGAGAAAAAACTTATAACAACCTAAAAAAAACTAATTCAATAACAATGGTGTAAAATTTGTGCTCACCGCATTAATAGGAACATGCTTCACTAAACCACTGACAACAGTTCTGTTTCGCCCTTCACCAAGATCTACTTGTTCAACGTACAGGGAGTCAGCATCAGGATGTTTTTCAACAGAGACAATTTTGCCAACTCTTAAGTCCAGCCTAGAGACATCCACCGGTGTATCACCACTGTCATCTTCAGTAGCAGACTTCTTTTTGGAACTGCTTCCACCTTCATTTACAGAAAATGCAAATCATTCAATCAAATGATTTTTAATATTTGATGTTTCAAAACAAAATCAATACATAATAATATTCTGCGACTAAAGTTATTAGTAATACTAAAAATCTGAGAGTAGAGGGTGGAAGATTATTGTGGCCATAGAAGATTTGTAACCAGCTCCATTTGCTCAGCTGAGACATAAGGTATCTGTCAGTACACAACATTCAAAGTTCAAGTATGGATCCTTGTTGAAATCTACCCTGTTAAAGTAGAGTACTAGAGCCATTCTAGCAAGCTGAGTCACTTGGGACTTCAGTTGTGATCACGCGTAAAACTGGACTTGTTGAGCTGAGCCTGGCCATGTCTGAAACAACCTCTTCTTATTTTATTATTTAAGAGCACACAATCAAATGCTTTGAAAATTCTGAGATTATTTTCAATACTGCCTCCCCTTGACCGACAGTTTTGCCAACTGGTTTTAATACCAAAATAGTTTATTGATCTTAGTAATTCTGGCTGGGCAGTCAAAGTTTCTGTTTAACTCTTTCCCTGTCAATCGCCGATACATCTGTGATCTCCCCTCATCAGGATTGTGCCAATCGCAGATATATCGGCGAATTTTTTGAGTTTATTTTGTTGAGCTCCCCATTAGACTTTTTAAGTTTAAAATTGAGAGGTAACTCTTTTCTACTTCCTCTCTGATTAGAAAAAGCATGTGTTTACAGTCAGTAGTGTTATAATTAGCAACTAGTTTCGATTTATTTTGTAAACAAAGATATGGTCACACCTACTCAACGAACATAGTGATTTATTATAGTATTTATTGCTATCTTATTAAATTAAAATTATTCATGCAGAAACACATGAAAAAAATAATGAAGCATTCGTTTTGGGATTTATTTGAGACTTTCATCCTTATAATACGGCATTATATGAAAAAAGAGCAGTGGTGACAGTTGGGTTTCTATATAATTATAATGAAATAATAGAAAAAAGTTTTCTGCCTTGGACATCATCAATAAAAAAATTGTCATAACTTTAAAACTACATGGGATATTTTCAAAATTTAAAAAGCAATTATTTCATAAATGGAATTTATATTGTGATAATTAAAGGAGAAAAGGATTACAGGTATACAGACTTTCTTTTAGTTTGGTAAGTTCAGATTTTAAACAAAGAAAATTTAACACACACAAATTAATCACACAAAATTAAAATTATTTTATTTGCTTCTACATAATTGTATTCTCTATTCAATTTCTTTTCTTTTGATATAAGTATAAGATACACCAATGTTGCTTTAGACATTTATTAAATTTTTTTTGATAGTTAAAATCACCCTTAAAAAATTATAAAACTAAAAAAATGGTCTGGTGCAAACGTGTAAAACCCCCTGAAACCCCCCTGGCAGGGAAAGAGTTAATAGATTAGTGAGAAAAAAATGTTTAAAACAAAAATTTTAAGTTTAAAACCTTTTATTTAATACAAAAATTATTACCTTTTGTCTCAGCCTCTTCACCTTTTTCTTTTTTGTCAGTCTTAGGTTTTTTACCTCCAGCGCTGGGGAGCTCTGTGTCACTTTGCTTTGTCTTTTTACCAGAACTTTCAACATTTTTTGCTTTTGATTTTTCTTCAACTGAGTTTTGTTGAACTCCATTTGCTAAAGTTGTTGAGACAGCAGATTTGGCTGCTCCTACTGCAGAAAGTGAACTTTTGCTTGGCAGCTGAACTTGACGCACTGTAATCAAAATAATATTTTTAAAAATAAAGTGATCCTTTGTATGAGTTTTTTAAAAAGGTGGTATTTCAAAAAATACAAAAACAATCAAATCTAAAAATTAAATTTATTAATCATTTTTTTTTAGGAACAGGAATTTGATTGTCTTTAAAAATTTAGAGCTAGAATTTCCTAAACTTTTGTAGCCTAAATCATTGACTGCACCACATGTTTTAAGAGAATTCAATTAATAAAATCATGTAGCTATTTCTACACACTTATCAACTTCTGACATCAATGAGTCCTCACTATACTGAAAATAGGGTATGCTAGAAATCAAAGAAAGAACGGGTAAACAATGATGGTACATAAAAAATTACCTCCATTTCCAATTTCAGCAAGGATAAGTGCTGCTCTTATAGATTCAATCTCTTTTTTGAGCTCTGCATTTTCTTTTATAAGCAACTCCTCCTCAGAAAGTCCTCCTTTCTTGACTATATTCCATTTTTATCAGAAAAAATTATATTTTTTAAAAAAGCTTTACTAGAATAATAATAATTTTTAAGGAAGTGCAATTAAAACACATACACAATAAAATGAAGTAAGTTACAATGGTTTTAAATAAACAATAATTGTGTATTAGTATTAAGTAAAATTATGAATACTATATAAATAATGGTAAATGAATATGTAGAACATCATTTTATTGAAAGCTTTTCTATTACTTGCTGCTTTTTTTATTGCTTCTATTTGGACTTGAAGATCAGCCAAAATCTTCTCTGTTAAATCTGCTATGGCTTTTACTCTTTCAAAATCTGCTTCAGTTGCCATTCTGTAATTTTATGATACCAAGGAAACCAGTTGAAACCACTTAATTACATGAAGAAATAACTTTTCAAAAAAATATTTCTGTAGAGAAGAATTGGTAAAAGTGTTACAAACAGTTGATACCGATACTTTCAGGAAATATTGAGTATTAAAAAGATTCTACAAGCTCATCATTTTAAACAGCAGAGGGGTGAAATTAAGTTAATTTTTTAAAACTCATTAATAATTGCATTTAAAAACTAACAACAACAAACCGTATTATAATCAATAAATGTTAAAATTTGAGATGGGCCTGTTATACAAAGTTTAACATAAATCCTTATTTTCTAAAAGATATTTTAAAAAACAAAAAAGATACATTGTTTACCTTATTAAATTATTTTTGCAGAAACAAAAAATTAATTTTATAAAAAGTGTTTACTGAAAAGCCTTCTTTAACTTAAAATTTTATTTTAATAAAATGTCAGCCCTGATTTTTTTACTATTTTGTGGTTGAAAATAATGCCTGCATTTTTATAATTCTAAATTTTAAAAAAATGCCTGTTTTATTATGGACTTGAAAGTGAATTCCTAATTACAAACTACTACTATTATTTTAACTATAATTCTGTCATAAACAGAGGAATGAGTGAATACAAAAACACAGTTAATAAAAAATTCATATATTAAGTGAACAAACCTATTTATAGAAGAACAAAAAAGTAGTGATGTGGAGTTGTATGTTTTTTTCAACAATGGCAATAAAGTACAGAGATTTGTGTGGTGTGACAATGATCTCCAAACTGAAATGCTCAGCATCTAGAAAGAAGAATTAGCAGGTGCAGTCAGTGGCGTAGCTAGAGCTTTTGCCGCCCGGGGCGGTCTCCAATTTGCCGCCCTTTTAGGGGTGTCCATAAATGACGTCACACATTTGAAGTCTTTTAGGGGTGTCCATAAATGACGTCACACATTTGAAGTCTTTTAGGGGTGTCCATAAATGACGTCACACATTTGAAGTCAAATAAAAACGCGCAAATTTAAATAAAAGTTTCACTTAAATATATGATTACCGAAACTTAATTTTTAAAATTTTTACAGGGTTTTACACGTGTTACGATATTAGAGTGCAGCCTTACACTAAAAAATATTTAACTGACAAAAAATATATAAATTGGAAACATGCTGATTTTCAAATAGAAAATACGGCTTTTATGGGGGGGGGGAAGCTTTGTGATGTCACATTGAAGAAGGGGTCTACGTTTTTGTGACCAGAGAGGAGCAGGGGGTAAATTTTCAGCCAAAATCGCGACACGTCATTAGAGGACGGCCACTTAAGTCAATCGTATAATGGTTTTTATAAATTAATAAAAAATAATAAATAATTGTAATTGAAAGGAAATACATTGTAACAGTAAAAGGTGTGGAACATGTTAACCATTCCATATTTATGTAAGCATTAATAAAACAGGCCGAATAAGATGATATACCTATAAGTACACATTTTTAAAAATATAAGATGCTTTTATTAAAGGTCACAAGAAAGTTATTAAGGTCGCAGGCCCACCAAATGAGACAAAAACATATTCCAAATTTACGCCGAAAATTATTAACAATTAATATGCTTTTATTTTTTATTTATAAATACAGTGTATATGATTTCTTTTATAAACAAAGAAATTGTATACATTTAATATGTAAACATATTTATACATTTACTTACCTAACTTTCATAATATAGAAGTCGTGTATTATATTATCAAAATTTAAATTATTTGTAATATCTTCTTCTATCTTTAGACAATATTTCAAGATTTTGTAGTCTTAAATAACTCAATGTGTAACGAAGATAGGGTCTAATTTTTTTATCAACTGCAGTTTGGAGAAGCTCCTTTCACAACTAGATACAATGATAGTAATCGTTGAAAGCATTCTTAGCAAAATTATAATATTGAGTAAAGAAGTTTCCAATCTATACTATTTAATATATTTTAATAGATCAAGGGGACATCCCCCCTGTTTTTCTAACATAATGCCTCTTCTTGTAGTGTAGGTAAAGCGTTGGCTGGTCTTAGGCCACTGCCATGCACCTATGCGGCCGCAGTGGGTTCACGCTTTCATAGGCCCCATTTATCTTGATTTTCACTTATTACCTTTATTATTACCTTATCCCTACCTAAACTGGGCCCCGCGCATCCATTTTCGCTCACTAAGCTGCAAAATTTAAGGCTCCTCAATTGCAAAGACTGTCCCTGTGCACAGCCATAAAAACCTGTACCCTTTTTCATTCAATTTGAGCTGTTCTTTGCCAATGGTAATAAAGACATTTATTTGATGGTAAAAATTTTCATTTAGTAGATTACATGATAGTATTATACACGATTATCTTCTTGCAAGGACATGCAACTCATCAGTGGGTTCTATTACTTTCTTTTATAATTGCATCTGTGGATAAAAACATTTCTCGTTTTACGACTTGCTCTAAAGATAGAGCCCGTCTCCTGAATTTTCTCCACTCATACTTTTCTCCTTCCAGCACGGCGTTCAGTTGATGTCACCAACTCCCTATAATCTATAACAGCACATAACTTTGTTCCATGAAGTGGGTTGGCATTATTTATTTTAAAGAAAATGTGTTCCGACAAATTGAGATACTACAGAAAAGAAAAATACTGCATTGAACTGTGTAAAGTTCCAGTATCTGATCTCATTTTACTAGTTACTTCTTCAGGTGTCAATTTTGTCCAAGACTTATGAAATTTTTGAAATATGCCGTTTTCGAAATTATTTATGTTATAGTGATGTTTATTAGCCGATAAATTTGAATATTTTCACGTTCTTGCGTTAAATCTTAATAATGTAATTGGATAGACTTAGCATTTTAATGAATAACAATATTTTAATGAAAAACACAAATTATGTGTGCTAATTTAACGCAATAAAAACAAAATACATTTTAGTTTTTAGTAAGTTACCTTAAAATAATTTTCTAAAACTGAAACAGTAATGCAAATTACTACTTGCAAGTTAAACACAATATTTGAACCACCATGTCATGTAAATACTTGTTAGCGCATCATTTTGCAAATGTCGACAATTCCACACAAATACTGTCGTGCTGATATTAATAGTACATATTATAAGGCCCAGCGGTGATGTGCTGTTTTTTGTGCAGTTTTCTTATAATAGCTCCATTTGTGACTAATACCGCTTAATTTTCCAAACAAACCGATTCCTTTTTTGAGCGATTTTTAATTTTTGAACGGGTTTGCGTTATTTATAACTACTACAATGTAAGTATATAGATGTTGCGTGAATCCACTGATTAAGATTCGAAATTAAGAGTATATTTGTTTCACCTTGGTTTCCCCCTTCAAAAGAAAAAGGGCTGTTGTCGGAAATGGCTCTATTTTTTCAAATTGATGCCCATAAATGCCGCCCTTTAGATGAGTGCCGCCCGGGGCGGACCGCCCCCTCCGCCCCCCCCCCTAGCTACGCCACTGGGTGCAGTAGTTCAATTGATTCTTCAAAATATTTGTTAGATTTGTGAAACCACAGTAGTCATGAGTAATTGATGGCTAAAAAATTTTTTTCAGGGTACACAGCAAATGGTGCTGATCACTGTTGGGTCTATTTAAAATAATTTTACTGATCATGGGCTTCAATATTATAGTAATTTTACTTATAGTCGCTGCTTGAATGGAGATTTTAATTGTAAGGAACACACTCAATATTTTGATATCTTATCTTATCTTAGATATACAGACGCTCCTTCTATGCAGAAGATAATTGCGTCCACAGACCATGAGAGATGATCTGTTGGCAAGTGATGCAGCGGTCACAGGCCACGGCTATAGGGGTTCCACGCATTACCCCAGCCGCCTAACTATTGTCTAGCTAGGTACCCATTCGGAGCTGGGTGACTCGGGGACTCCTCAGGCCGCGAGAACAAATCCTCACCTTCGTGTGGATTCGAACCCGTGACCATCGGCATGACAGTCGAGAGCGCTACCTCTCGACCACCACGTCCCATTTTATATAATTTGTTGTAGAAATCTGTGTGCTATCAGTAATGGACAGGGATGTGATTGAGTGAATTACTGGCCGCTGTTCTAGATAGGCAACTGTTGAGATCATTATCTATTGATTTTGATGTGTCCATGCGCTCCCCCATACGACCGCAACGGTCACGGGACTAATGATAATGATGATGCAGTGTCATCAGTAGAGTGGGTAAAACTTGAAGTATTTAGGGGAAGTATTCAATGTTCCCTTTAGGCTGCATGGATATCTGACCAACACCATGCACCAGTTTAGAATTACAGTGCACTAAATTTTGATGAGGATAATATACCTGTGTTTGTGTGGTGTAAAAATGTTAAATGGCTGCTGTGTAACTCTTCTTACAAGTTCATTATTTTGCACACAGACCCAAAAGCCTAAGACTTAGTAGAGGGAATATTAGAAGTGATTAGATTAGATTTGAGTAGATAAATATTTTGAATCCTTATTATACATGATGTTATAGACAAGTTTATAAAAAACAAAAAAAAAAAGAATAATGAATAAAAACCTAAAATTTTGCAAAAACTGTTATGGGTAAAATAATATTGATAGAAGTGCAAGAATTGACAAATTAGATGCATGGTCCTCAGATTAAGTATGATTGAGAGCTGAAAATGCTTTAAAATTAGCCCCCAAGCCATAGAGGACTTAGCAGAAAAGGATGGTGGTGCAGATTAATGGTTTTTTTTTTAAAAACAAAACCAGTTGTTGGAATTTTTTTGATAGCCAACAAACGTTCAAATTTCTAAATATAAAATTGACTTTTTATGTATAAATTTTAATCAAACAGAAACAGATTATATGCTCCAAACTGGAGCAAGTTTTGGCAAACTTGTACCTAGTTTACTAACTTTGTTATGTATAAATTTTAATCAAACAGAAACAAATTATATGCTCCAAACTGGAGCAAGTTTTGGCAAACTTGTACTTAGTTTACTAACTTTAAACAATTTGTTGTAATTCCTGCATTCAAACTTTCTTAAAATCGAAGCTGTAAATTTGACAGTTCTCTCTATAAATATAATACCCCCAAAAAATCAATTTATCCAGCTAATTCTAAAAGAATATATTCCCTATGCACATGAACTGAGTATATACACTTGTGCTGTATCATGCAGAGCCTATGTAAACTATTTTTTGGAAAGAAAAGAAAACAAACATGGCATTAAATCCAAAATAGACAAATTACATGATGACCACAGGTGGCTGGACCTATGCCTATACAATTAACTATGCTGATGGCTAGGCCTACGGCAGCCTATGCTATGACTATGCAGAATGATATTAATACTATGCAGTAGGTATATGCACTATTCACTATATGTACCATACTTTGACTTTGACATTACACTATGATACTGCACAAAAGCTTAAGGAAAATTATTTACTGCTAACGCTACTTTGACTTTGACATTACACTATGATACTGCACAAAAGCTTAAGGAAAATTATTTACTGCTAACGCTACTAACAGCAAGAAAAAATTTCCAGACACCCAAGTATTCATCAGGGCCAGGGCATTACTCTCACGTATCTACACTGATGCATTAGGCATTAGGGCAGAAAATGAGCATACCAGACCATCAGCTCCCAGCCAATGAGGCACTTCTATTATGGTGATCTTAGTAACTAAGACTTAAACAGAGAGCCAGCGGAAGTCAAAGGAAGCACTACACTACAAGTTACAAGGATATGCTCAAGACGCACCCATTGAAGTTAAAATTGAAGGTTTATATTATATGTATGGCATTGGGCATGACTCTTGGGAGGCAGCTGCCAGCAACCAAGCCTCCTAGCACCTTATTATATACAGAATGGTGCTGCAGCCTGTGAAGCAGACACACAAGAGGCTGCTAAGTCCTGAAGACAGGCCAGGAAAGTTCTTGTTTATAACCCTCCTACTACTACTACTAACCTCTGATGACATCCCGACTATCTCTTGTTCGACCGGTGGACGCACCTTTGGGCAAATGATTGGTCTTATAAGTGGAACAGGGTGGTCGAGTAGTAGCACGCTCGACTGGCGTACCGATGGTCACGAGTTCAAATCCACGCGAAGGCGAGGATTTCTTCCCGGGCCTGAGGAGTCCCAGAGTCACCCAGCTCTGAATGAACTGAATGGGTACCTAACTAGACAATAGTTAGGCGGCTGGGTAATGCGTGGAACCCTTATAGTAACTTATAGCCGTGGCCTGTGGCCGCTGCATCACTTGCCAGTTGCCAACAGATCATCTGTCATGGTCTGTGGACGCAATTATCTTCTGCATAGAAGTAGATTTAGTAGAAGAAGGAGCGTCTGTATAATATAAGATAAGTCACTAAAAGACTCACCAAGCTGCCAAAGAACATGACCATCAATGTTTTTTTTTTGCCATTATTATGATAAAATGAATGATAAGAATCAAGAATGGTCCTCGTCCATATTATTCACGGAAAACAAAAAAACAGTGGTGACAACAGCATGCTGAGATGCTGCTATGCAGATGACAAATAAATATGATCTGACCTATCTTATTATTCATAACAGCCAAAGCTAAAACTTAATAGTGAAATGTAACAATTTTAAAGAAAAAGATGGAAGGAAGAAAAATTATTTTTAATCATTTTTTAAAATTTTCATACCTTTATTGATTATTGCCTTTGCCTTTATTCTTTAGTGAAATTAGTGCTAAGGTAGCATACGGAAAAGGTCACTCTAAAGACCCATATATTTATTGTACATTTAAAGAAAATTCTTTAAAATGAAACAGCAAGATAACGCTGTCAATCGTATCTTATCTGTTATAGACGCTACTTCTAACCTTTGTGAAAAGTTTATTGCGCCCTACACTTATCCATGGTTCATGTCTAGTCTTGCATTTTTATTCGAATTTTAAATATTGATATTCTTAACACCCCTTCTATTATCTATCACCATCAGTCCCGTGACAGTTGCGGTCTTTTATTTTTCTTTTCTTTTTTTTATGCAGACGCTACTTCTATGCAGAAGGTAATTGCGTCCACAGACTATGACAGATGATCTATTGGCAAGTGATGCAGCGGTCACGGGCCACTGGATGAGGATTCCACGCATGAGCCAGCCGCCTAACAATTGATAGTTAGGTTCCCATTCGGAGCTGGGTGACTCAGGGACTTCTTGGGCCACAGGAACAAATCCTTGACTTCGCAATGGATTCGAACTCGTGACCATCGGTACACCTGTCGAGTGCGCTTGCCACTCGACCACCGTTGGGGGGTGGGGTCGACGCATAGACACATCAACAGACAACGATCACCACATTTGCCTATCTTGAGAGGCGGCCAGTAATTCATTCAACTACAGCCCTATAATTTTATTTTTAAAAATACTTTTATGTTGTAATTCTAATGAACAAAATGAGGTTGAGACTGCAATCAGGCTTATAAATTAGTAAATGGAAAAGAAGTAAGCATGATATTGGTTAGCCTGACAGGACGTAACAAAACAGCGAACGTTTCGGCAAAGAGCCTTCCTCAACTTACAAACAATACACAAATAAAACGAATATAAAAAATAAAATGAAAACTTAGCTGCGTTGAAATCCAAAGAGTCAATGAAAGCAAAGTAGAAAGAGAGTAGAGAGAGAGAGAGCTTATATAGGAAAGGAGAGAGTGGGTGTGACAAATTAGGTGGTCAGCGCAAACACAACATTCATCCTAAATAGTGCAAGAGTCACACACTCTTGGATAAGTCTATTCTCCATACTGACCCTCCTGGGTGTGTTTGTGCAAGAGACATATCGTACACTTAAAAATTTTGTATATAATTTATGTAAGCAAAAAAAACGACATTAAGGGCCCCTGGGCCCAATTGTGCCAGATTTAAATTTTATACTATCTGTATATTTCATTCTGGATCATAATACATATATTTGTCAATATTTATATTTATAAAGATCGTAATGAGAATAAAGTATGAAACATTAAAAAATAAAATAAATTAAAACCTGGATCATCATACATATATTTTTCATTATTTTAAAAGGTCATGTAGAATCATGACATGAATAAAGTCTTAAACTTTTAAGAAAACAAAGGTTTTAGGCCCCCGACCCAGAAGGAATGGAAATTAGTAGTTCTATGCCCTATATTTTATCTCATCTTATCTTATCTTATCTTATATGTTACAGACGCTCATTCTGTACAGAAGATTATTGCGCCCTACTTATTTCTATGGTTTGTGTTTAGTCCTGTATTCTTACTAGAATTTTAAATGATGAAGTGTTGGCGTTCCTGGTTTCTTCAGGCAACCCATTCCACGCCCAAATACCGGACGGAAAGAAAGAAAACTTGTATGTGTTTGCTTAAGGAACAAACAGGAGGAGGTACTATCTTATCTTATCTTATCTTAGATATACAGACGCTCCTTCTATGCAGAAGATAAATGCGTCCACAGACCATGACAGATGATCTTTTGGAAAGTGATGCAGCGGTCACAGGCCACGGCTATAGGGGTTCCACGCATTACCCCAGCCGCCTAACTATTGTCTAGTTAGGTACCCATTCAGAGCTGGGTGACTCGGGGACTCCTCAGGCCCCGGGAACAAATCCTCGCCTTCGCGTGGATTCGAACCCGTGACCATCGGTATGACAGTCGAGCGCGCTACCTCTCGACCACCACATGTTTCTATCTTTATGTCTATCTGAGGGTTGTATTAAGTTATATTTGTGTTCTTCTATCGTCTAGTGTTTCAAGGTTTAATTATTTAAATGATATGAGCTATTATCTTATCTTATCTTATATGTTACAGAAGCTCCTTCTGTACAGAAGATTATTGCGTCCTACGTATTTCTATGTACCAAGTTTGATCAAGATCCATTCATTTTCAAAGTAGCTAACGCTTAAGCAAATTTTTAATATAGCTCATATAAGAAAAATAAGAAATTTGGGCCCTCGCCCCCTTTGAGTGTCAATATTCAAAACAATTTTGCCAGTTACCATCCCGGAAGGGTATTCAACAATCTCCATCAGATGAATGGTTTGAACTGAACAGAACTGTCCCTTAACCCGACGCTGGGTCGTTGGGGCACCATTTTGAGCTGTGCACTATCTCATGCCATGTGTCACGGTTCTGAGCTGCCTTCTGGGAATCGCTGAATGACAGGCCGGTCCACTCTTTGATATTGTCATCCCAACTCTTCCTTGGTCTGCCTCTTTTCCTTCTTCCCTGGACTGTGCCTTGCAATATCGTCTTTGAGAGACCTCCAGATCTTGTCACGTGTCCGTACCATCGTAATTTCCTCTTTTTAATTGAGGTGAGAAGGTCCTCGTAAGGGCCAATGACAGCACTTATTTTGTCACGGACCGCTTCGTTCGTGATGTGCGCCGTGTAGGAGATGTTTAGTACCTTTCGAAAACATCTCATCTCTAGCGCATTAATTCTTTTTTGGAGGTCTGCGGTGAGCGTCCAAGCCTCACAACCATACAAGAAGACTGACATTGCCAGAGAGCGAATTAGTCGAATCTTTTATCTCAGGGAGAGCTCCTTGCTTTGCCAGACGTGTTTAAGTTTGCTTAATGCTGCAGTTGTTTGGGCCATTCTGGCAAGAATTTCTGGCTTTGAGCCTTCATCGGATATTATAGCCCCTAGATATTTAAAGGTAGGGACCTCCTCGAGTTTTTGCTCGTTTATCCGTATTTCACTTGTGAATTTCTTATTTGCCATGACCTTGGTCTTCTCTGCATTGATTTCCATGCCATAGGCCTTTGATGTCTTCTCTAGCTTTGCAAGGAATTCTTTTAGTTCGTCCTCGCTGCCAGCTAGGCCGTCTATGTCATCGGCGAAGCGTAGGTTAGTTATAGTTCTCCCTCCGATGATGACCGTTCCGACATGGTTTTCGAGCACATCTGTCATAATTCTTTCTAGGAAGAGGTTGAAGAGGATGGGGGAGGGTAAACACCCTTGTCTGACACCAACAGTGGTCTTGAACCAATCTCCCAGCTTGCTGTTGTAGAGTACTGCGCTGGTTGCACTGTTGTACAGGTTCTTGATCACAACAATGAGGTAAGCATTAATATTGAACTTGTGCATGGTTGCCCACAGTGCTGCATGCCACACTCTGTCAAACGCCTTTTTAAAGTCTATGAAGACATGAAAGAGGTCGCTCTGGTGTTGCAGATGTTTTTCACAAAGCACTCGCAGGTTGAAGATCTGCTCCGTTGTGCTCCTTCCTGCTCTGAAGTCTGCCTGTTCTTCAGCAATGATCTGCTCTGCTTGTGGTTTCATTCTGTTTAGTATTACCATAAGCATGACTTTGCTGGGGTGACTAATCAGGCTAATTGTACGGTAGTTCTGATACAACTGTAGATTACCCTTCTTTGGGAGTGTTATAACCAGCGATTGAGTCCAGGGTGTTGGCCATTCTCCTGTCTGCCAGATCTTGGTGCACATGTTGGTTAGAATGTTTATTACTGGGTCACCTCCTGCCTGAATCAGTTCACCTGGGATGTTGTCTGCTCCAGCCGATTTCCCCTTTTTCAGTTTTCGCACAGCCAGCTCCACCTCATCATGGAGAATGAAATGCATGTCTATGTTAGTTGACGTTGGGCAATTGAGCACTGATTCATCGCCCTTTGAGTCTTTATTGTATAGTTCAGAACAGTATTCGGTCAATCTTTTTATTATTTCTTGTTCTTCTGTAATACATTTCGCAGATTTATCTTGTATTGTTGAGATGCGACCTTGCTTGAATGGTTTAGGCAGCTATAAAAATACATGCATGCATATATACAGATATACTTTCATTTTTAAAATAGAGATTAAAAATTAAATAATTGACAGTACAGTAATATAAAATGTACAAATATTTTCTCTTTGCGTAAGCCGGAAATATTTTCGTAAATGTAGTTAGGGTAAATAGAGAAACCAACAAATAATATTCCTTAAATAATTAAAAACTTGAAACAAAACAAGGGTTATTTTCGAAACAATTAATAATTAGATAGGTGGTAGGTGTGTTTAGTGTGTTTATTTTCCCGAATAAATTACAATGAGTAGCAATTAACAATGCTATTGACAATTGAACTTTTAGTTTAAAAGTACTTTGAACATTTATTTTTAAATTGAATTTTATCCATGTTTCTTATTGACTTATTTGTAACCATAAAAATAAAATGCACATAATCATAATGCTAATACTAATACTAATTTTGTTAATGTTTTGACTTTGTTAGTTTAAGTTTAAAAAAAAAATAATAGGATTTTGCTTTTCTTTTACTTCTACTTCTACTTTTTACCATTTTACTTTTATAATTTTCATTTACAAAAATTGAAAAAGGCTTAATGAACTTAATGTAGAATAGTTACCCAATATTATTTTCATGTTTAAACATTTTTTAAATAAAACTTTTCAGGCTCAAACTGTTTCAGTATGCCTGTTTTGGGCTCAGCAGACTTTGGCGTGAGAACATTCTATGCAGCATCCCATCCTAATGACAAATGTGGACCAAATGGCCTCCCATTGACACCAAATTCAATTAAAATTCTAGGACGCTTTCAATATTTATCAGCTCTGTCTCATCCAAAATTATGCCAATATTTAGACATCAGCAAAACAAAACACGGTGCGTCCAGGATATTTTTTAGCTTTATTTTCTTAAAATAATTTCACTCTGCCTGATTAAATTTTAAATGCTCTACTACATTAATAATGATATCTGAACATTTTTCAGTCAATATGATCAATACATTTCTCTTATTACAGAATGTATGATAGTGATCTCTGAGCACCATCGCACTAGTCTAAGAGAGAAACTGAAGAGTGAAAATAGTTTATCGTATGTATTATAATTTGATGCTTTATCTTTCATTTTGTAGGTTGTAGGAATTTTTACATGTTTTGAAATTGTAACAAGGTCACACAATTTTTTGTGTGGGGCTTCTTGATCATTTGTTTTAATTTATGTTCTGGACATCAACAGAGCAACATGACATTGGACATCTTCTGTTTAATGTATGTTCTAGACATCAACAGAGCAACATGACATTGGACATCTTCTTCTGTTTGATCACTGAATATTTTTTTTTCTTCACTTTTTTCTTAAATCAAGAGAAACTCAAATTGCTCATATAGCATTCCAGATACTTGATGGATTGACATATTTACATGAGAAAAAAATTGTTCATAGAAATCTATCACTGGACAATGTTCTGATTGACAAACAGGTAAACATTTTGTTCTTATTTTGTAGTGGAAGGTCTAGGCAATAATTATTATATGTTAATTTTAGAGGTTAAATTAGGATTGATTTAATGCAAATTTTACAAAATGTAGTATAAACTTTTGAAAATTTTAATTTAAAATTTAATTTTCTAGGGTAATATCAAGTTATCAGAATATGGTTTGTATTATATGACTGACTATGGGGCAGATGTTTCATTTCCTATTGGGTGAGTAACTACATATTTAAGAACTTTACCCTAGGTTTATATTACTAATAATATTACTTTCCATTTTTGTAACATCCCAGTTTTTATTTGTTTTTAAATATAAGCATACAATAAAAATTCATGAGCTTTTGCAATAGTGGCAATAGGTTGTATTATATTTTAAACTACTAAGCTAAATAATTTCAATGTATCCTTTTTGATGTGTCGGATACAAATTTTCAAATTTCGAAATATTTTCCCTCAAGAATTCCAGTGTTATTTAAATAAGTTTTACATAAAAATGTTGTTAATATAATAAATTTGAGTAAAGCTATAAAATGTCATTATGTTTACCTCTAAATGATTTAGAATAAGAATTTTTGTTGTTGTTATTAATTTAGATAAGTTAAAGCACTTCAATTTTTAAAAGTTTTGTATTACAACAAGTATTTAAAATGAGGGGATGGAAGGAAAAAAAACCAAGATTCTGTAAAGCGCAATAAATAATCTTTGATGTAATTCTAAAGTATGTTTATGTATCGCTAGACTGCCTCGCTACATGCCACCAGAAGTGCTGTGTTCAGGTCCAGTCAAAGTGGATGAAGACACAGGACATTGTGTCCAACCTACATCGGGACCTAAAGCTGATGTCTGGACATTTGGCATTATTTTATTGGAATTGATTTTGGTAAAATAGTATTTACGTTCTTGCATAAGTATTTCCTCCAACCCCTTCAATTATAAATCTAAGTTGGTATAAAAGTGGGTATTTGTAACCCGGGGACACTATCATCAAGTATCTTCATTGAAAGCAAGGAATTTTACATTTTACTTTAATATACCTATGCTCTTGTGTGATTCAGTACCTGACATTCAATAACATGTAATTTAAAAAAATATCTTTTAAGATATTGTCCTATTTTTTTCTGTTTTCCTTTACCAAAAATTAAA
This sequence comes from Radix auricularia, assembly GCA_002072015.1. Taxonomy (NCBI): domain Eukaryota; kingdom Metazoa; phylum Mollusca; class Gastropoda; family Lymnaeidae; genus Radix; species Radix auricularia. The sequence goes on along the minus strand of MUZC01000836.1, from coordinate 62,224 downwards.
ATAAAATCTTGTGTGCCTCAACAGCTCATTTTATATATCTTAAGTAAATAAAATCTTTATTGAACCACCACTTGCTTACATATGTTAGTAAAGTTATTAGAATTATTAGCAGTGGAATTTGTACCTTTTGGTATCAAATAGACTTTCTTTTAAGCAGCTGTTTTCAAGAAGCCAAATTATGTTACCATTTGTATCACTATTAAAGGGTAAAGAAATCTGGGCTGGGCTAGGGATTGAAGAAATCCTGATGAAAATTATGGAACTCATCAAATCAGGTAAATTCTTATTCACAATAATGTTACTGTTTGATTTGTGGTCAGTCCTTGAAATGTCAACAGATTTAATAAAACATTAAAAAACATTTTTAAAATTCAAAATGTGTTATGTAGCAAACAAATCCCAATGTGAAACCTTTTCCCAGATATGTCAGCATTAGACCATTTTGATTTGTGGTCTTTCCTTGAAATGTTACCCTGTTTAATAAAACATTTAACAATCTTAAAATTCAAAATGTGTTATACATCTAACAAATCCCAATGTGAAACCTTTTCCCAGATATGTCAGCATTAGACCATTTTGATTTGTGGTCATTCCTTGAAATGTTACCCTGTTTAATAAACTATTTAACAATCTTAAAATTCAAATGTGTTATACATCTAACAAATCCCAATGTGAAACCTTTTCCCAGATATGTCAGCATTAGACCATTTTGATTTGTGGTCATTCCTTGAAATTTTACCCTGTTTAATAAAACATTTAACAATCTTAAAATTCAAAATGTGTTGTATAGCTAACAAATCCCAATGTGAAACCTTTTCCCAGATATGTCAGCATTAGACCATTTTGATTGGTGGTCATGCCTTGAAATGTTACCCTGTTTAATAAAACATTTAACAATCTTAAAATTCAAAATGTGTTATATAGCTAACAAATCCCAATGTGAAACCTTTTCTCAGATATGTCAGCATTAGACCATTTTGATTTGTGGTCATTCCTTGAAATGTTACCCTGTTTAATAAAACATTTAACAATCTTAAAATTCAAAATGTGTTATACATCTAACAAATCCCAATGTGAAACCTTATCCCAGATATGTCAGCATTAGACCATTTTTATTTGTGGTCATTCCTTGAAATGTTACCCTGTTTAATAAAACATTTAACAAACTTAAAATTCAAAATGTGTTATACATCTAACAAATCCCAATGTGAAACCTTTTCCCAGATATGTCAGCATTAGACCATTTTGATTTGTGGTCATTCCTTGAAATGTTACCCTGTTTAATAAAACATTTAACAATCTTAAAATTCAAAATGTGTTATACATCTAACAAATCCCAATGTGAAACCTTTTCCCAGATATGTCAGCATTAGACCATCTGTGCCAGGAACCTGTGTTGGGAGATAAACTCAAGGTTAAGCAATCTGAATGCAGTCTTGATAATTAATTTTTAAAAAATTTTTATATTAAGAAATATCTTGATAATTGTATTTTCTTATTTACCTGTGACTTTAAAATAAATTAATAGATCCAGAATTGCCAATATTTTATCCCCTCTATTTAGAAGAATGCTTTAAAACATGCTTTGTTTCTCTGACAATTATATAGCATTTATATAAAACACAGTTTAATCTACCTTTCAGGGATTCTCAAAAGAAATGTGGGATGTGCTTAGACTTTGTTTGGCTGTGTCCTCTTCAAAGCGGTGTGTTGGTTGAAATAAAAATTGAATTAAGTTTGTGATCATATCAAGACATACTTGTTTCTCTGTGCAGATTGCAGTTTTGTAGCCACATGTGCACATTTTAAAGCACACCCCTATGATCACATCTAATTGTTTCCTAAGCAGTTAAATGTTATTTTAAAAACATTTTTGTGTGCTTTTTATTTAATTTTTTAACAAGAATTTGGGAACTAATTTTTGATTAGAAACTATCAAAGATAACATAAAATTATTATGTTTAAAAAAGACTGGCATCTGACAATACTGAAAGAAATATTTTTCATTAGCTCCAATATGGGTGTGTTCTGTTTGTTACAGTTTTGACATCACTTTGACATTTGTTGATTTTGATTTTATTTTAGGTTCATTCAAATCATTTTCTTCTCTATGTTATAGTATTTGATAGTACATTCAAATCATTTCTTCTCTATGTTATAGTATGTGATAGTACATTCAAATCATTTTCTTCTCTATGTTATAGTATGTGATAGTACATTCAAATCATTACTTCTCTATGTTATAGTATGTGATAGTACATTCAAATCATTTTCTTCTCTATGTTATAGTATGTGATAGTACATTCAAATCATTTCTTTTCTATGTTATAGTATGTGATAGTACATTCAAATCATTTTCTTCTCTATGTTTTACATACAGGGCCAACTCAACAGAGCTTAAGCAACACTCACTGTTTCGATACGCCAGGGAGTTTACAGTAAGATGGCACAATTTTATCTTTAATGTTTTTAATTTCTGGATAATTTCGTTGTGTCTGAGTGTTTACGGTAAAGGGCCATCCAAATATTATGTACGCAATGAGGGGGGAGGGTTTTTTAATTGGGGCAGCTTTGTAGGTCAATAGGGCTTTCTTGTCTCTTTGTCTCCGTCAACATGAAAAACACGATATTACAAAAAAACTATAAAGAGTAAAACCACTATCTTGTGACTTTGGCTTAAAATTAATTTTTCAAAAAGGGGTGGGGGGAGGGGAGAAGCTAATTTGTTTGTAGGCATAGGGGAGGGGGGTCCCAAAAATATACAGGATTAAACATGGGGTAGGGGAATAGGAAAATATGACTTTGTGCTTACATAATATATGGATGGCCCCTAATGTGTCACAATTTTATATTTAATTTTTTTTTATATCTGTATATAATGATAGATTTAATATCTGTATATAATGATAGTTTTTAATATCTGTATATAATGATAGTTTTTAATATCTGTTTATAATGATAGTTTTTAATATCTGTATATAATGATAGTTTTTAATAACTGTATATAATGATAGTTTTTACTATCTGTATATAATGATAGTTTTTAATATCTGTATATAATGATAGTTTTTAATAACTGTATATAATGATAGTTTTTAAAATCTGTATATAATGATATCTTTTTATATCTATATATATTGATAGTTTTTAATATCTGTATATAATGATAGTTTTGATTATATTTTCTTTGATCTAACTCTTTACATCAATATTGTCATAAGTAGACATAAAAATACTTAAGATGTGATGTGCATAAACTGTTCTTGTGTAAAATAAAATGTGTCATTTAGAATATATATCTGTGATGATCATGAATATGTGAAATGTTTTTTGGAAACATTCATGGATTATATTTTCTGTCAGATTTCAATAATGTTTTCCGAATTAAAACCAAGTCAGCCTCTTATTTCCTTCTCTGCCAAAACATTTAAACACAACACATCCTTGATATTTTGTTTAATATGTAGGTACATTAATTAATCCCGTAGGCATGTGTTTTATGTAGAGATACATTAATACATTCTTAGAAATTGTGTTTTAATTGTAGGGACCATAATCCATTCTTACATGTGTTTTATGTATAGGTACCACACAAGAAAGAATTGAGCATGTTCACCACAGAGCTACGTTGTGCCGATTTGGAGCTCCCGACATATGAGGAAACCATAGCCAACGGTCAGTTTAAACTAACTAAGTTGACTATACCAGTGGTCACCAAACCCCCGGGCCTCGGACCGGTACCGGTCAGTGTAGAAAAAATGATACCGGGCCGCCAAGAAACTTTAAATTATTTTGTTGTTTTTTTGGGGATTGTACGACTTTTTAAATATGCCAATCTTGGAGTATTTAACAAAAAAAAATATTTAAAAAAAAAATCTTAACACGAAGGACAGTATATGAGCATCATATTTGGTGGCTAGCCCTATTGCTAGGCCAAAAAGCAATTCACCATCAATGAAGACTTAATCTTGCCTGCCACTGAAAATGTTTGCCGTTCACGTTTAGGAGAGGCGGTTAGTTAAAACATAACACACATGCCATTTACGAGAGGCTGTTAGTTAAAATATAACACACATGCCTTTTGTGGCTAGCACTGTGACTTGAAGCATTATGGAAATAACCAAATAATTTGAGGCACGATTGAGGATTCATATATCATGATGATGCAGACTTTACAGATGTCTATAACTAAGAAAATACTATTTGTGTGTGTGCGATATCTTTAAGTGAAGGACGGGCATAATGATTCATGTTCACTATCTTTGCCAACTAACACCACAGAAGCAGAAATATTCCAGTCACTGGATGCCATGCTTTTATATCAAGGTAACTAAAATGGTCCTTTTGTTTTGGAATATGGATAAATGGAAGACTGGCTGGTTGAACTATTAAGATTGGAGGTTGTGCCTGAGAGTGAATCTACGCATTGTGCCATTGACAGGGAAATACAGGCTGGCAGAAAAATCTCAAGGGAATTTAAGTGTATGATTGATTTCATCTGACTTATTTACCCATCAAAGTACACACCTTTAAATGGCTTTTGTTTGAACAACTTTGTGAGTCAATGAAAGCACTGCACAAGTGTCTTCTCTTGTACACAGTAAAAAGATGTTATCCTGAGGAAAATCACTTAGCATATTATTAAAAAAACAAGTCATTGCAAAGATAAGAGACTGCAAATGATGACAGTCTTAAAACTATGTTCCAGGAAACAACTTTCCCGCTGTTCTGAATTACCTTTTGCCATTTTAAAGATAGGTTTTCAGCAGTGACAGCAACCACAATGAGAAAAATGAACTGAAAATAAGTAAACCATTTTGGGTGTCATTGTCTCCTATTCCCCACAGTTAGAACTTTCTTGTTGCAGATGAACAAGCTCAGGGTTCTCATTGATTGTGAGTAAAAACGTTAAATAAATTTATATTCATTTTATGGGATCGGGATAACTACATATTATTTTGAAGGGTGGTAAAAAAGATTAAATTAAAATTGTATTAAATAAAAACAATATACTTTATAATTAATCAATGTTAACCCCCCTCCCCCAACCCCAACTCAGTGGGGGCGCTGAAAAATTTTCAAACGGTGACTGGTCCGGGGCAAATGTAGGGGACCACTGGACTATACAACTTCCAGTTCTTGAAGTGACCATTGAATATCTGAACAAATTAAAACACAATAAAAAGACAGGGCTAATCCAAGAACAAAGGTTGAGTGAAAACTCTTTGTATTTAAACATATAAAAATACATAGGAACAAATAGTAATGATGCGTATTATTAGAATACCTAGAAAATTATAATAATGAAACATATTATAAAGGGCCGCGGTGGTCGAGTGGCAAGCGCGCTCAACTGGCGTTCCGAGGGTCACGAGTTCGAATCCATGGGAAGCCAAGGATTTGTTCCCGGGGCCTAGGGCGTCCCCGCGTTCCACCCAGCTCCAAATGGGTGAAAGCGGCGGGGTAATGCGTGGAACCCTTAGCCGTGGCATGTGAACGCTACATCACTTGCCAAAAAAAACAACTGCTGCCTTGCAGATGGTCTTGGCTGACCAAAGGCTATGGAAGCAAATCCAGAAAATACAGCAGGCTGAAGTCGGAGACCACGGGCCAATTGACGCAAAACTTATTATTCAATGTTGAAGAACTAGAAACATATTATAAGAATACCTAGAAAAATATAATAATGAAACATATTATAAGAATACCTAGAAAAATATAATAATGAAACATATTATAAGAATACATAGTTACATGAAATAATGAGTTTCATTACAATAATCAACAATTATAATAATTTTCATAACTCTACAAGCATTGATGTTATCTTATAATTATCATTGAGTTATTCTGCTGTTCTTATATGAATGAATATGACTAAACAACCACATGACAGGGCTTGAATGCAACATAACCTCCATTGAGTGGCTAGACATTCATACAATCATTTTCTCCATTGAGTGGCTAGACATTCATACAATCAACTTCTCCATTGAGTGGCTAGACATTCATACAATCATTTTCTCCATTGAGTGGCTAGACATTCATACACTCAACTTCTCCATTGAGTGGCTAGACATTCATACAATCAACTTCTCCATTGTGTGGCTAGACATTCATACAATCAACTTCTCTATTGAGTGGCTAGACATTCATACGATCAACTTCTCCATTGAGTGGCTAGACATTCATATAATCAACTTCTCCATTGAGTGGCTAGACATTCATACGATCAACTTCTCCATTGAGTGGCTAGACATTCATACAATCAACTTCTCCATTGAGTGGCTAGACATTCATACAATCAACTTCTCCATTGAGTGGCTAGACATTCATACAATCAACTTCCCCATTGAGTGGCTAGACATTCATACAATCAACTTCTCCATTGAGTGGCTAGACATTCATACAATCAACTTCTCCATTGTACATTTTGTATACCTGTAAGGGTTGTTTGAAATATTAGTCAAAGGGGATATTAACTTTTATTCCAGAATTTAGCGATGACCACTTGTCCCAAAGATCAATGCAGGAAGTCTATTACCTGTGGCGTCTGGCTGGCGGTGACCTGGATTCTGCCTTGAAGAAAGCTGGCATGTCAAAAACAAGGCCCCCCGTGCACTTGCTTCCATGGTAACATCAAAAATTATTAGGACACCCCCGCTCCCACTCCATATTCTTCTACCTTGGTAGTGGAAGTGAACAAAAAGTGGGTGAGACTGCAATCAGGCTTATAGATAAGTAGATGGATAACATGCCAACAGTGTATGAGTGAGCCTGACAGGACGTAACAAACAGGGTATGAGTGAGCCTGACAGGACGTAACAAACAGGGTATGAGTGAGCCTGACAGGACGTAACAAACAG
>MUZC01000836.1:42425-54893 GCA_002072015.1 Radix auricularia | reverse complement strand
ACAGGATGTAACAAACAGTGTATGAGTGAGCCTGACAGGATGTAACAAACAGTGTATGAGTGAGTCTGACAGGACATAACAAACAGTGTATGAGTGAGCCTGACAGGACGTAACAAACAGTGTATGAGTGAGTCTGACAGGATGTAACAAACAGGGTATGAGTGAGCCTGGCAGGACGTAACAAACAGTGTATGAGTGAGTCTGACAGGACGTAACAAACAGTGTATTAGTGAGTCTGACAGGATGTAACAAACAGGGTATGAGTGAGCCTGACAGGACGTCACAAACAGTGTATGTGTGAGTCTGACAGGACGTAACAAACAGTGTATGAGTGAGTCTGACAGGACGTAACAAACAGGGTATGAGTGAGCCTGGCAGGACGTAACAAACAGTGTATGAGTGAGTCTGACAGGACGTAACAAACAGTGTATGAGTGAGACTGACACTGTTTTGTGACATCTTGTCAGGTTTACTCATACCCTGTTCACATGTTATCCATCTACCTTGGTAGTCAATTGTTATAAAACATTCCCCACCCCCCCTCAACACCTCTATATACTTGAACCTACAGTAAATACAAAAATTATTGTATTTATTATATTTGTTAACCAGACGCCTCCTAAATATCTTTCAAGTTGTCACTCAGTTCATTACTCAAGTCGTCACTCAGTTCATCCCACAATTTATCACTCAAGTCGTCACTCAGTTCATCCCACAATTCATCACTCAAGTTGTCACTCAGTTCATCCCACAATTCATCACTCAAGTCGTCACTCAGTTCATCCCACAATTCATCACTCAAGTCATCACTCAAGTCGTCACTCAGTTCATCACACAATTCATCATCACTCAAGTTGTCACTCAGTTCATCCCACAGTTCATCTCTCAAGTCGTCACTCAGTTCATTCCACAATTCATCACTCAAGTCGTCACTCAGTTCATCCCACAATTCATCACTCAAGTCGTCACTCAGTTCATCCCACGATTCATCACTCAAGTCATCACTCAAGTCGTCACTCAGTTCATCACACAATTCATCATCACTCAAGTTGTCACTCAGTTCATCCCACAGTTCATCTCTCAAGTCGTCACTCAGTTCATTCCACATTTCATCACTCAAGTCGTCACTCAGTTCATCCCACAATTCATTACTCAAGTCGTCACTCAGTTCATCCTACAATTCATCACTCAAGTCGTCACTCAGTTCATCCCACAATTCATCACTCAAGTCGTCACTCTGTCATCCCACAATTCATCACTCAAGTCGTCACTCAGTTCATCCCACAATTCATCACTCAAGTCGTCACTCAGTTCATCCCACAATTCATCCCCCAAGTTTGGTTTAATATGAACCTATTCCTCCTGCCCCCAGTTATGGCATACTGGCAGGTGATGTGTTTGGTCAAGACCGTGACTACGCCGAGTTGTTAAACAACACGGTCATCACACTGTCCCAGGAGCAGCTCAGATTTGTAAGCACACAACAGTGAGAAGCCTCTCAGTGAACATTTATACATGCTAAATATTTACAAGGCTATTCAAATTTTGTTGTGGTTTACCTATTTAAAAAAAAGAACTGTTAATTTCTTTTGCACTATTTTAATCTGAAAACCTTGTCAAATGTTTTGTATTAATAATTATTTTAGGGTTTTTTCAGACTTACTTTTTTATGAATTCACTTATAAACGATGTTGTAAAGAGATAAACAGTTTAATAAATAAAAAGAATGTGTATTATGAACACATGAAATAATGTTCAGTCAATTATTAACTCTAGCTAAACTAGCTGCTGAGTATTGGCTAAAAGAAAATGTCCAATTATTTATTAATACCAATGAGTTATATTTAATTTTTATTTTTATTTCTACATTTTCCCAGAGATTAAGAGAGATTCCTTCCACTGCGTACTACCCATTGTTGGAAGATGAGTGAGTATTGAATGTACTCTGAACATAGTGCGTATTGAATGTACTCTGAACATAGTGAGTATTGAATGTACTCTGAACATAGTGCGTATTGAATGTACTCTGAACATAGTGAGTATTGAATGTACTCTGAACATAGTGAGTATTGAATGTACTCTGAACATAGTGAGTATTGAATGTACTCTGAACTTAATGCACCTGTTCTGTGTTGACATAATGTACCTGTTCTGTGTTGACATAATGAACCTGTCCCGTGTTGGGTTGACATAATGAACCTGTTCTATGTTGTGTTGACAGGTCCAAGTCATCAGAGCCCCAACAACTACCAACCTCTCCAAGTTATGGAGAAATGACCAACTCAGCAACACTTCCACTTGTTATAAGAGAGAAAGATATAGAATACCAGGTGAGTCATACAGTTCAATTGAGCAGTTCTTAAGTAATCAATTATAATACCACATTCACAATTCCTCTACCGAGAGGTTCCAACTGCTACTATTTAAGAGGTCATAATTTTACTGACTTCCCATTCTTAGTTAACAAAACCTTAACATTTTCAAAAAAAAAATATTCTCATAGCTGTAATTATTGCTTTGATCAGAAAATTTTTGTGTGACTGTTGTATTTTATTTAAAAGCTTTGTCCCAGTTCTATTCAATATGATTAAAGATTCTTTGTCTTAAATTTATAAGTAATTAATGAAACTTTAACCTACAAGCCATACATACTTCCTTAGTTTCACAGAATAATTCTCTATGAGCGGCTGTTGAGTGCCTACCCTTTCAAGAGGCCTTATATATGGAGAGAAGCCAGGATAGACATTCCTCCACTCGTGAGAGCAAACGTTTGGGCTGCCTTGCTAGAAGTTGAGGTGAAATTCAATATAATATCAAGTTTTTGGTTTTTACTTAGAAAAGGAGCAACCAAAGAAACTACTATCTGGAAACTTTGATTGTTTGTAAGATTCTGTAAATAAGGAATACTGTTTGACCAGGGATAAAGAAATGTTTGAATTTAACAACTGGTGAAATTCATAATGAGTTGTTTTAAACTGAAAAATGCTAGATGAAAGAGACTGAATAAAACTAGACATATTTTACCCAGCAACAGCCAACTTTATCCTGACTATGACTAGGCCTGTCAATTACCCGGGTAGTAAAATTGCGCTTTGGTACCCGTGAAAATGTTACTACAATATCTTTAAAGCCAGTGTTTGAACTGTGGCTGTTGTGTGTTCAAATTTTGGCTCGCAAATAATTTATCAAATGAAAACTTTTGGTTTCAAATATATACTGTGAAATACGTCTTATAAGGAAAAAGATTAAAAAGATTAAGTCTTAAACGGAAATAAAACACGGTCCCGACAAACTACAAAGTATTTTGATGCACTTTTTTTCCCAGGAATGTAAACAAAAATCATTTAATACAAAAAAGGTTTTAGTTCTTTGAATTGTTCAAGTCAAGAAAAAAATCATTTAATACAAAAAAGGTTTTAGTTCTTGAACAATTCAAAGAACTAAAACCTTTTTTGTATTAAATGATTTTTTTCTTGACTTGAACAATTCAAAGAACTAAAACCTTTTTTGTATTAAATGATACTATTAACCAGGAAGGGCTACAAATGACCTTGACCTACTATTAACTAGGAAGGGCTACAAATGACCTTGACCTACTATTAACTAGGAAGGGCTACAAATGACCTTGGTTTTGGCTTTGAAATACGCTGCTCATGGTGGTTACCGATTGATGGAGCCAATGTTGTTTATCTAATCCCCACCACACACTCACAAGTGTCTCCACTTCCATACTTTAAAAAAAAAATTCAATCGTTGAGTAACTTTCACTATAATAATAAAAATAAATGGTTTGGGGTGGGGGGGGGAGCCTCAGCCCACTCAGTATGACACAAAACAGGACACAAGAGTGATAACTAGGAATGTCTAGAAATGACCTTGGCTTCGACTTTGAAATATGCCACTCATCTTTGTTACCGATTGAGACGTGCCAATTTCTTTTATCTAACCCTTCTCCCCCATTAACATGTGCCTACAATCCTACCCCCCCCCCCCCATACTTTAAAAGAAATAAACGCCTGCTTAAATTCTGTTTTAAAAACAAACATCATATTCCATCATTGAACAATCTTTACTATAGATCTATTACAAAAATAAATGGTGGGGATGGGTCCACTAAATAGGGGCAATCCCTGAAATGTTTACTTAATTAAAACTGTTGTCAGCAACAGCTATGAACTAGAAATAACCGCCATATCATCATACGATTAGCACCCCCCACCCCCCTTAAAAAATCACTTTAGCTAGCACCCCTCTGCTCATTGTTTATACACCACTGTACTACAGCAGTATTTCAATGTCATCATTTTCACATCGCTGACTCATTACATCAAAATTTGCATTTCCAAAATAAACAAAGCCGTAAAAGGCTAATGGTAGTAATAGCAGGAATAATGACGAAAATTTTGAGGCATTTCGAACGGGTAACCCGGGTCACTGTTCAAATTTTTGACGGGTACCCGGGCAACATTTTTCAACAATATTGACAGCCCTAACAATGCCAACCATTATCTGTTGATCGTTAATGTGTAATCATTCTATGTGCCTATAGAAGTGGCTAAAGACAAAAGTATAATTTTTATATTAATGATAATTCCCTTCCTGCTGTGTTTTCTAGTTTGGATAATTTGTTTTCACTCAAGAAACAATGTAATGTATTTCAGGGAGATGTTGAGGGCCTGTACACATCAATAGATAAAGAAACTCCCACAGCAACAGACAGGCAGGTTGGTATTACAGTAAGCCCTCGCTACTTCGCGGTTTGATTATCACGGATTTGCTACTTCACGGGTTTTTCAATATATTAATATCACGGGTTTTCACCATAAATCCAGAAAAACTGTTCTCTCTCTCTACTTGCTTAAATTATTTTGTTAATTTCTTTTAATAATCATTTATTTGTTTAATTTGTAATTTCATTTTAGAAATTAATTTTTTTTTACATATGTAAGTATGTATTGTACAAGTATTGCCACATTAACTCATTTTCTCCGGAACAACGCTCCCATCATCGATTTCAAAATGACGTTTCTGCCGGATCGACGATGGGAGCGTTGATTTATTAAAAGTGGATAGTTTCGTTTCTTTTCATATCTATTTAACTAAAATTAGTTTTAATGTATTCTAGAATGATTTCCCTTGAATTAAAAAGTCGGAAATCTTTTGTTTGAACGTGTTTTCATCACGAAAGAAGCATTTGAAAGGCTTGTTTTCATTTTCGTTTTACGTTTGTTGACAAACATGGATACTCAACTAGCTCATGTGGTTACTGATCTAATATTATTCTAAATACTACGATGAAACAAGAAAAAGGTATAATTTTTTAATATGATTATTGAGATATTAATTTTAAATTGCCGATGAAACGTACGCTTAGTCTTACTTAGTGCTAGTAGTTGAAGTGTAATAAAATAAATAAGTTGACAAGTCATCTGTTGATGAACATCAAGTCCCGCCCATGTCTCAAATCTTGATGAATTGATAATATTTATACTACAAATAATAATATTGACTATATGTAGTGTAATTTGAAAGCTGCTAAACTTTTCACTAAAACTAAGTGCAGTTTTAGATATGATTTAAAACAATTTCTAGTTACAATACATTGTATAGCTTCAAGTTCCATTGGAAAGAGTTCAATTTTTTGTATCATTTTCCAGTGTGGGTGACCATGGATAATGAGCTTTAATATTATATTTATTTGCTTATTTGAAGTGACATTGTTTCTATTTGGTGCAAAAATGAATATAGTTTCTAAAAAACACTACTTTATTACATTCTAGATAAAAATCTAAATTTTAGTGACTTTGAATGAGGTTTTGTAAAAAAAAAAATAAAAAAATTTAACTAACATTTTCTTTTCATTACAACAAAATCATATTAATTTATGGAAATATGGTCAGGAGTATGTGTTTCTTAAAAACATCATTCATTTCCCTTTAATTCAATACCAAATTCATCATTATCTGTTAAAAAATAAAAAAGTTATTAACATTTTAAGATGGCATGGTAGCCCGTGACAAATTTCCTAAATAGATAACACCGTCAAAATGTGGAAAATAATTATGGAGAAAAAGAGTTAACTAACTTGTTTCATGTATGTACTTGCTTAATTTTATAGTGTTACAGGTGTATTTATGTACAGTACTTAATTGTGATAGTGTACTGTACAACCTAACAAGTGTTACAATCTATAAATTATTATAAATATATTAAAGGGTGGGTTATAAACATTACAGGGATGGTTTTAAACAGCCTATAAACAATTAAATATGGTAACAATAATGGTTTTGTCCTACTTTGCGGATTTTTTTAATATCAAGGGCGGTCTTGGCCCCTATCTACCGTGATATTCAAGGGAATACTATACTACCTCAGACTGGTAACAGGGAATATATTAATTTCATTATTTGACCAACAAGTTAGGAGGAATCAAGTTGTCATGGAATTTATTTAGTGATTAAAAACACTGAGTGAATAATGTTACCTTGAATCACAATATTCTATCATTATTTTAATATCTTTAACAAAAATTGTTTTTGTTTGTATTTTCAAATTTGAAATTCTCTGCACATAATCTTTTAATATGTATGTATCAAAAGATGATATAAAACTTCTGTGACCACTTCTGTCCAGATTGAGGTGGACATCCCCAGGTGCCACCAGTATCATGAACTTCTGTCTTCACCAACTGCTCACGCTAAATTCAAACGTGTCCTGAAGGCCTGGGTGCTCAGCAACCCCCAGTATGTTTACTGGCAAGGTTTGGACTCACTCTGTGCCCCTTTCCTGGCCCTGTCTTTCAATAATGAGGCCGTGGCGTTTGCCTGTATGAATGCATTCATCTCCAAATACCTACACAAGTTTTTCATGAGGGACAACTCAGCTGTAATTCAAGGTAAAAAAACCTCAAATCAATTGTGTTACTTTGAAAATTGTTTCTTATTTGGTTTAAATACTTTGGCCTTCTTACAATGTTGTTTTATATTCTTTAAGAAATGTTCAAGTATGAAAATTCCAAATGAAACATTTGCTGTGCCTTGAAAGGTTTTTCTTAAATCTTTTATTAGCTAAATTCCTTTTTTAAAAACCTGTTGTAATAAATAATAAGGATAAACATAGATAAACTAGAAAGTGTTTGTTCTTGTCAATAAAATACAATACTGTCATAGGACTAATTTATCCACAGAATACTTGGCTGTTTTCTCACACCTCATTGCTTTTCATGATCCTGAGCTCAGCAACCATTTAGAAGGGATTGGATTTATACCTGATGTAAGTTGAATATAATGCAGTGCAAAGAATCTTGTTGGATTTTTTAAAATATAAATGTTTCTTTTATATTTTAAAATATTGAATGACTGAATTTTAAATTTTTGGATTTAGAATTGATTTTAAAAAAGAAATCATAATAATTTTAAATGTTTTTCAGCTTTATGCGATTCCCTGGTTTCTTACTATGTATGCACGTAAGTTAATCAAATGTAAAACTTGCATCAGGAGATGCATAACATTATAAATATTCTTAATTTTTAAAAAAATGTTTAAAATGATTTTCATCTTTTAACTTAATTTGGCCTCCAATCTCACAGAATGGTTTTTTAAACTTAACCATAATTTTTAAAATGTTTTTTAATACTAGCTTAAAAATTCCACATCAAATTTATATAAATTTATAGACTGAACGTTTGGCTGGATATCTCATTGACAATAAATTATTTTTTCTTTGCCAGATGTGTTTCCACTTCACAAGATTGTTCATCTCTGGGACACACTTCTTCTTGGCAACTCATCTTTCCCGCTGTGTATTGGTGTCTCAATACTCCAGCAACTGAGAGACAGACTTCTCTCATTTGGCTTCAATGAGTGCATATTGCTCTTTTCAGATATGCCAGGTACAACTTTAAAATAAAATAAAACTTACTCTTGTCTCTTGCTGTGTAAATAATAATAATTTTTTTTAACGAATACATTGTTTAAATTTTCAATTGAATACAACAGCTCTGGATAACATAATTTTTTTTAGACTTCCTAAATATCATATTCCATCATAAGAATTACTAATAAAACTACATACCTTCCAATTGAAAGCATTTTCTTTTCTTTATATGAATTTATCTGGTGCTTTATAATAGTCTTGTTCTTCAAATGCAGAGATTGACATTTTCTTTTCTTTGTTGAACTTTGAAATATATACTTTTTAAAAGAACTTATCAGTTGTTTGAAGAAAGTGTTGTTCTTCCAATGCAGAGATTGACATAGAGCGCTGTGTTCAAGACTCTATCAAGTTTTTCTGTAGCACACCTAAAAGTGCTAGCTATCGACAACATGCTCGCCCTCTTGCACCGAAGAATTCCACAGAGAGGCCTAACATTTCTTACTACAGTAGAGATTACCATGAGCTGCCCCAAACTGACTTGGTACATTAAATAGTAAACAATTAAATAGTACATAAATTAAAAATTAACTTTTTTAATTTTTAAAAATTAAATTAAAAAAAACCTAAAAACCAAAGTTTTTTTTACTATTAATCCTTTATATTTGAGACATAACTAAAAGTATTGATTATGTTCAATATAATTTATTATAATAAGCATAGCGTCACAGACTAGCATAAACATTTACAGATATGGAAAATATTATAAAAGTATGTTCAATATAATATGCTCAGCGCGACAATCTAGCATAAACATTTACAAGTTACATAGAGATATTCTAAAAATTCATTAATTTCATTACAATACAGTCGCTGGATTTGAAATTTTAATTCATCATTTTTATCGTTGGCATGAGGCTGCCTGCAAAATTTCAGCTTGATAGCATACAGGAAAGTGTGCTAAAAATCTGTCCAAAATTTTTGCAGAAAGCAAACATAAAATTATGCCAAGAGCTAATATAAAGGAAGTTAAAAAATTAATCATACTTAAGTATTCGAATTAGTTACTGCAGTGAATTAAATATTTTTAAAAATATTTTACAAATAATATTTAATGTCATTTATTTATATTTATTTCTATTTGGAAAAATGAAACTAATTATCTTTTAATTTAAAGTGATTTTTTAAAAGATAAAAACTCATGAAATATAAGATAACGAGATTAACATTCTTTTACTGATCAAAATAAATTGAAAAGTTTTTTGGATTCAAAATAGGTATATATTTTCAGCACCTAGGTAAAAATATATTTTAAACATAAATTTGACCATTGGAACAATTTAAATGCAAGACACCAGACATATTTATTTAGTGAAATATGCAACAATTTCTATGCAAGAAATAGCCTCTGATGAGCATTCTTCCAGTCTGGGGGACAAAAGGAATTTGAATTTTCTATTGGTCCTAACATTAAGGGAAGGATTTCACTCTGATCTGATCTTAAGTATCTCTCATTTGTTATCCATTTTTAGCTTTACAAAATAAATTTTTCCATGGAATAGTTCTTCCAGTGAAGAATGTTTGTTTTGAGTCATATTTCAGGGTATTTAATAGGTCCATTTATAAATAATTGTAGACATTAAAAGAAAACTGGTTTTAGAATCAGTAACATTGAAAGTTCCCCAAAGAACTTCTTCAAGGATTAATCTGTCGTATTTCTGTTGACAGTCCATGGAGCCAATGTCTATAGAGGAACTAAAAAGTGAAAAGTGCCCCAGGATATCTGCGGAAGATCTCATTGAGCTTGGTGAGCTTGCTGGCTCTGCCTCCTCTCGCAGCCCTACAAAAAAAAGACAAAACAGTAAACCCATGATCCTCATTTTGGATGTTCGTCATCATGAAGAGTATCCTTATGAAATTTACTTGTGTGTCTAGTTTGTGTTCTGTTATGTAATTTAGATATTGAAAACGATGTTATTTTCATTAAAGTTGTGTTGTTTATTGCATTAAATGACTATTATTTCTGTCCGAAAGATCAATAAATTTATGAGGAGGGCTGGTTACTGGCCTTGTTATGGCCTGCCAGGGCTGGTTACTGGCCTTGTTATGGCCTGCCAGGGCTGGTTACTGGCCTTGTTATGGGCTGGTTACTGGCCTTGTTATGGCCTGCCAGGGCTGGTTACTGGCCTTGTTATGGCCTGGTTACTGGCCTTGTTATGGCCTGCCAGGGCTGGTTACTGGCCTTGTTATGGCCTGGTTACTGACCTTGTTATGGCCTGCCAGGACCGAGCAAATGATGAGGCTCATTGGGTTGTGGTTTAATATTTTTATTATTACTCTGTTGTAAGGCTAGCTGCCTAGAAGAGAAGTCTAGGGAATGGAAGCAAGATCTTTCAGATTAAATCTTAGGTTTTATTTATAATTATTAGACTACAACGCCTTTAAAAAATCTCCCATCCCAAAAAAACAAACAACATATATAAAAAAAATAAATAATAAAATATAATTATAAATAATCACATACACAGTTCATGGTGTAAATATTTTATCTTTAAAAGAACAAAAGAGCTGTGTTGACATTGTCATGCCAATTTTTTTGTGAAGAAATTTCTTGACCAAGCAACCAGTTTTAAAAGAGGAACTTTACAAGGCAGCATCAACATTCCATTTCAGACAGCATTTTCTCCTGAAGGGGAACTGAATCCTAGTCCAGCTGTTCATGTGTTGAATTCAAGGAGGAACCAAGTCATTGTTGTCGTGGGTAACAGGGGACGTAATGCAGCCAATGTAAGTTAGGACTGTCTGTTTTTAGAATTCTTCATTACATAGAATCTATGTAAAATATTAGCTACACACAATCTTAAGTAACAATATCGTTTTAAGAATGAAAATGTATGATTGTTTTCTTTTCAGTTTGCCAATGAATTGGTGAGACTTGGCTATTCTAGGGTGTGTGTCCTCCACAAAGGCATTGATGTATTTCGAACAACAGACCTTATAACACTTCCACCTGCAGACATTTAGGATGGTTTACGGGTTAGGGTTCTTTGTCCATGGTTAGGGTTAGGGTTAGGATGGTTTAAATTGGTGTTCTTTGTCCATGGTTAGGGTTAGGGTTAGGATGGTTTAGTTTAAATTGGTGTTCTTTGTCCATGGTTAGGGTTAGGGTTAGGATGGTTTAAGTTGGTGTTCTTTGTCCATGGTTAGGGTTAGGATGGTTTACGTTGGTGTTTTTTGTCCATGGAATTTAATGGACTATATTTTAAATGTAAAACCCATTTTCTGTAATTCCCTACATTTTGACGAAAGAAATGATTTTTTATAATTGTCAATAAATTATTAAATAAACATTGTTGGTATGGTAAGGTTTCATTTTAATACCTAATTTAAGCCTAACTTAAAGTTTATCAAAAAATTTCTTTCTGAAATGAAGGTGTTGTTTAAATGTACAATAATTTTTAAAAAATCATAAATTGTCCTAGTCCTAGCCCAAATAAAAGAAAGGTAACTTATGTTTAAAGCCCACCTCATACATGGACTGTTGAGTTAAGAGTATTTTATTCATGTTTCAGAGTATACTACAGGGTTTATATCTATGAATATTTATTTTAAACTTTATGGTGTCAATATTTTAACAAAAGGATATCATTAAAAACTACTTTCAATGATAGTGAAGGCAGGCTCGGAGAAATGTTTGGGAACATTAATAATATACCTCCAAATTGTTTTGATTTCTAATTGTAGGGATGAATAATTCATTCCTGAGATTGTTGTATCGCATAAAACACATTCTTTGTTTTTAGGTTTTTTCTCATTTTAAATAAGCCATCATTTCCAAAAAGCCATTGTTGCTAACTTAAAACATTTTCTGCTTGTTTTCTTTTACAAATGTCATTCTTAATTTGAAGTCAGTAGCTTCATGTGAAAAGTCTCTCATTATTTTGTTGCTGTTGTTCAGTGTTTTATGTTCATCGAACCTAAGAAGCCCCCCCCCCCCCCCTCCCCGTCTGTTCCTTTAAGTATCAAAGCATTTTTACATTAAAATAGTTTTTGTTTATAATCACTTTACCTCACACTCACTGAATAAGAACCTTGCAACCTGTGCTGGGGATTGCAACCCCTTTTTTATTTGATAATGTCCACTTACGTCTGTTTTGTGATAAGAATGATTCACTTTCAAAGTCATTTTGCCTGAACATTAAAATTTCCCAAAGAAGTATTACTGACATTGACTGTGACACTAAATGCACAATTGTGATATGCTACTATATGAATATATTAAAACTTGTTTCAGTTTTGCTAGCCATGAGATTAATTCTTTCTTAAGTTTTATTAGTTAACTGTTGTCAAATAAACTTGTAGATTACTTTGTGTGGTCATAGGAGCTTCAAAAGTTTGGCTTAAAATATATTTCATCACATCACCACTTTTAGTCATGGAATTTGATGGACGTGTTGAATCCATCAGATGAACTCTTCTTTAAGTTCCTGAATGTTATAAATGACAAGAAATGTCTGTGTAAAAATTTAATATTAAATTATGAGTATTTATGTAGTACTATTTTAAGTTGATTCTGTGCATGTGTGTTTGTGTGG
>MUZC01000836.1:0-13431 GCA_002072015.1 Radix auricularia | reverse complement strand
TTGTGAGGATCCTTGGTTGTTCTTTGTTTATCTTTCCTTATCTACTCTCACTGTTATTCTGCTCTTCACACACTTTGTTAATTACTCTTTAAACACTAAACACCAAGGCAGAATGTACACTTCATTACTTTTAATCTCTTTACTTCAGTACATTCCTTATTCGTGCATCTCTCTAACACATGCGTCTTTCTACCTCTGCCTCATACTTCATAACTCTTTCTTCTCCCTGCGTGTCTCTCTCCCCGTCCCTCAGTCAGTCTCGGTCCGAGCGTTAGTCCAGTCCAGGCTCCGCCCCCAGACTTTCCTGTACGAAAGTCAACCGTCAATCAATTTGTACCTCCCCTTAGATAAGGCGGGGGTAGGTGGGTGTACCCTGTCATGGTCAGTAATCCCCCCCCCCTTTCCTTGTCGGCTCCTGTCTACAAAGCCCCGTTCGTCCTTCCTATGTCCTTTGATTCCCAATTCAAGCGAGGTAACAACTAAACGTCACAGTTCGCACCTCCGGCCACCTGGACTGCGGCTCTAGCCACCTGGACTCGCCCGCGGCAACTCAAAGGCCAAACATAAGCAGCGCCCTAACCGCCCTGAATTCCCCACAATATTATGTGTTCCAGTAATTTATAGGTGATACTAGTAAGTGATACAGGTCTGTAATTACCGGGGTCGGACTTATAACTTTTCTTAAAGAGTGGCGTTACATTGGCTAATTTCCAATCATGGGGCACTTTACCCTGGTTTAGAGAGGCTTGAAAAAGAACTACAAGAATTGGGGACAGTTCATTGCTTAATTCTTTTAATAACCTGGCAGGTAATTCATCTGGTATAAGTTTTCTAAATTCGACATACCTGCCAAAATCTCACATGAATTTCTACAGTAATCTCCTCTTATGAATAATAGAACTTTCTTCTCAACTGTGTTTCTAAATAACATGAATAAATATTTTAAATCACCAAAAACTTGCTCACTGGTATTTTGACTTGAAGATTCGATTAAAAGGATGAGGTCTGCACATAAAATTTTATTAAATATCAAAGCATCCTTTTAAGGATTACATACATTTCTCATACAGCATCTTCTGCCTAGCATTTTTTTTAACACCATACATTTATGAATTATTTCGTGCATCTTTGACATAGATTCGAAAAAAAAAGATTTTATTGGGATTAACAAAGTTCCTGTGTTTGTTGGTCTGATGAACTTTTTTCTGCCTCTATCAATTTTTCTATAGCTTTCAAAATAATCTCAAAATGGCTCTATGGTACATTCACTATTTTGTATTTTGAATCCTTGCTTGTAAAGTAAGTAGATATTCCAAACGATTATGGGCATGAATAAGAATGCGTAACAATTATCTAGTGTACTAAAATAGATAATCCGTTTCAGTTGGATTATCATGTAAACAGATTAGATTTAATGAACTGTTTGAGCAAGATTTGACATTGAGATTTTTTGTTACTGCGTCTTTCTTAAACGCCTGTACTCTTTCCAGCCATAAAGAAGAAGTATTAACACACGAAGATCCCCTGCAATTCATTAGTTTAAGATAGTCATTTATTAAAAATCATTTCAGAAATGTAAACAGATTCACTTTACTTCAATGAAATATTTTAAAAATTTCTACAATGTCCACTTCTTTATTTTCAATAGATCATTACATATCCCATGCCTAGACTTGTTTGGTGACTATGTGAAATAAACGAAAAGCTATCGAATACAAAAGAACGATTTGGGATATCTTGTTCCTGAAAAAGTATGATTTTTCGCGATCTATATCTCTTAAAATAGCTATGAGCTCAGTTTGAATTTTAGATGACACTTTTTAAAACCTTTTTTTTTCATACAATGTTCTTGGAGTGCTCGATCTTACTTGGCAATCAAATTGATTGGTTCCGGAATATTGCCTTTATTTGCAATAGTATTGTCCTCTCTGTGACCGAAACAAATATTAACTTCTGCCAGACATTAATAATGTTAAACATTTTAACCAACACGTCCTGCCACTTTTTTTTTCGTTCACAACTTATTGTTGTCTTTGTCAATTTTTTTCTGATGCTTTCCAATATTTAAAAAAAAAAAAAAAAGCTTTGGAAATGTTGAGCACTTGTTCATGGATGAATATGTTTGGTTATATGCGTTCAAAGTTTTAATTTCATTAAATAAACAATTTTGTTCATTATTTTTGTTGATGCTTGAAATCAAAAGACATTAAAAATGTTTTGGTTGAATAAACCATGCATGTACGGATTGTACGCCAACAAATTTTTCTAGTAGTTTATTTAAGTTAAAATCAAATTTGAATCAATTATATATACCAGAATTATATTGTCGTATTAGTACCCTAATTCAACCCCTTTGTTTTCCACTTCAGTAGCATTAGTATCAAAGGACTGAAGATTCATAAGGGAGTTTGAAGTTCTGGCATTTGAAATGTTCACGTATATAAATATTGTTCCTTTATTTTGTTGATTTATTTTTATCTTTGCTTTTATTTTATTTTAATAAACTTAATTTTAACGCATTTCATTTTTTAAGCTAATTAACGAGGGATTAGCCGCCCCCCCCCTCAATGTGCCACCCCGAGCTTGGCTCATGTTTCATGTACATTAAGTTTCGATTTTACAACAGGAGCGGCTAGTAAATTTTAAGAATCATTTAAGCTACCCCCACATCAGTGTTACATTATCATGCTACTGAAGTACTTTTCAGGACAGTAGCATTAGTATTAGAAGAATTTATATCCAATAAGGAATTTGAAGTTTTGACGTTTGAAAAGTTTACACGCCATTGGATACATCTTTTATTTCTGTTATTAAATTTCCTTTATATTTTTCTTTTATTTTGATATAAAGCTCGACTTTCTAATACATTTTTTCTTAGACGCTAATTAACGACCAGGTATTTACCGCCCCTGTCAAAGTGCCGCCCGGGGCATTTGCCCCAATACCCCCCTTTGCTACGCCACTGTTCATGTGTATTGACAATGTAACCAGCAGAACTAAATAAAAGTTCTCACTGATCTGTCTTTAATGTCATTGATAGTATAGACGGAAATTCCCGCTACGATGAATCGTCAAACCGAAATTTAATCTATAAAAAAAAATTAATGACTAAGGGGCCGTCCTTAAATAACGTCGCGCGCATAAAAATGGGGGGGGGGGGTGACGACGAGGGGGTGTTAAAGAAATGTGACGTCACATAAAAAATGAGCAACTTTAAATACAAGTTCCACCTAAATATTTGA
The DNA here is from genome assembly GCA_002072015.1 of Radix auricularia. Classification (NCBI taxonomy): domain Eukaryota; kingdom Metazoa; phylum Mollusca; class Gastropoda; family Lymnaeidae; genus Radix; species Radix auricularia. The sequence goes on along the minus strand of MUZC01000836.1, from coordinate 10,189 downwards.
TTGATTCCAATTTCTTTAATGACGTTTTCATTGGCTTCAATGTAAAATTAAAGTTTGCATAAGACGAAATCTTAAAGTTATGTTTACTTAAAGTAAAAAAAAAATATAGGAGGCCGGATGATGGTTCAATAAGTGGGCAGATAATTTAACTGTCGTTCTAATTCTAATTAAGCCTTAGATCAGGATGGAATATTGCGGGATCCAATTTTTTAAAACCAAATAACAAACCTTAAAAAAGAAATACACTGTCATAATAACAGTAAAACTGTTCGCTCCTTACACTCCATATGATTGAAGCTTTGAATGCACAGAAGGCAAGGGAATTTTGAAGTAAAGTTTTTAAATAGTATGTTTTGAACTTTAATCGAGTGACCTAATATATCGGTTAAAAATTTCTGTAAACCAGTCAAGACTCCTCGGGCCTGATATAATTATACCCCCGGCCTGAAGGGGCCCGTGGGCCTTGTATTTGACAGTGGAGTTCTGTGGAGTTTCATTTTGCAAAGAAAATCTTTTCCCAAAATGTTTTGTCTTGTCTATAGACTACAGACACTCATTGTATACAGAATATTATTGTCTTGTCTATAAAGACACTCATTGTATACAGAATATTATTGTCTTGTCTATACAGACACTCATTGTATACAGAATATTATTGCGTCTGTTGGCAAGTGACGCAGCGTTCACAGTCTACGGCTATGAGGGCGCCACGCCATGGTCGCCATTCCCAGCCGCTTTTGTTCCCATAACTAATGTCATGCACTCATTTGGAGCTGAGTGAACTCGGTGACCCCCTTGGCCCCGAGGAAAAAATCTCCGCCTTCAGGGAGTTTCGTACCCCAGCAGAACCACAGCGCCATTGAAGTGTATCGGTACTCAAAAGTGTTGAAGCAAAAGATGGTCCGGGCTGAAAGTCGACCATCCAGAGGGCGTCGCATTCTGTAAACTCCCCCCCGCCAATCTCAGAACATCATATTCAGGCTAAGGACGGGCCACGACAAACTTAGGCAGCACATGTTCCACAAACCTCGAATTGGAGAAACCGAAATGTGCCCCTGCGGAACAGCTGCAGAGAACGCGGAACATGTGCTACAAAACTGCCCTCTGTACCTCCACACCCGGGCGGCCCCAGGAAGGTACCCTCCACGATAAACCGTATGGTGGACTGAGCCAATTGACAGCCACAGCACAATACATCACGGACATAATAGGGCTTACGAATATTGTGATCTAAATCCTCCTTCAAAAAAAAAAATAAAAAAAAAAAATAATAATAAATTTGAGAACGCAGAAGAAGAAGATTGAAGTGTTCTCTACGTCTAGAGTGAATTAAAGGATTAAGCCACATGCGCACGTCTGCTCGATGTCATGGCTTAACGGAAGCTAAGAGTATTTTCATTTAATTTTTAGTTTCTAAACTAGTTTTTAAAACTGTTATTTCACGTTAGGGGCCTACGCTTTCATTTTAACTTTTCAGCAATGCAGTCAACTCGAAGAGCAAGATAATAATATAATTAATAATATTAATATTGTTATTTTACTTTATTTATTTTTTGTTATTTAACATGTTTTTTAAATTTTGTTCTCTGTCTTTATATTAACTCATTCGGTGATAATAATAATAATAATGTTGTCGATGTTTGGATGCGCCATTATGCCCCTTTAATTTTTAATGTTAAAATTAGCACTTTAAAATTTAAAAATGATCATCAAATTTTCTACTTAGGGGCCGTCCATAAAGTACGTCAAGCTCCAGGTGGGGGTTGGATGGGGTGACAGGGAGTGTCTGGCCATGTGTGACGTCTAGGTGTTTTATGTTAAATTTTGTGTTATTTTGTTAATTAAAAAAAGTGTGACAAACTTCAGTTGNGAGATTGTGACAGGGGGAGGGGTGGGGAGTTTAAAATGTTCAAAAATAGCGTGACGTACTTTAATGACAACCCCTTAATCAATTATGGAACTAAAATATGATTTATTGATTTATTAAAAAAAAACACAAAAGTAATGTAGACAGAAAGAGTTTATTCCTTTTATTTTCATTGTTAAAAACTTACTTTTTGATTTCCCAGTTAATATCCGTAAATAACAAAGATGAAAAGTAGATTTCATAAATATGAAACGTACATATAATAATACTAGTACTAGCAATACAAACGTTTAATTTAATTGACATATACTGATACTAGTACTAGCAATACAAAAGTTTAATTTAATTGACATATACTGATACTAGTACTAGCAATGCAAACGTTTAACGAACGTACCCCAAGTTGTAACTTTTGATTTTTAAAAAAAACGTATAGCATGACCAAATAACAAACAACTGCTAAAGAAGTAAAGACAGCTGACAAAGATTCAAATCCGATTAATCACCAAACTAACACAGGGAAAAACACAAAGTTTACAGGCAAATATGTTGTGTACACAATGAGAGTTTAAGAGAAGATAACTGCGTTGCCCATCAGTCATGCACGTGCTAGAAAGAAAGGGACACAACTACACAATGATATCAGGATCGCTAATCGGGGCCGGAGTGGGTGGTCGTCGTTGGCGCCTATTACAACGGCGTGAGTTATCCCCGGGTCTACACCTTTGGCGTCTGTGGTCATGGCGCCTGTTTCCGCCCCTGCGTCGAGGGGGTCTCCGGGTGGAAGTCTCGCCATCAGATTCGTTGGCGCTGTCACCGTCTACAACCACCACATCGTCATTCAGCTGTCCCTGCACTGTGTCCACGGCCCGCTTGAAACGGGGCTCGCCCAGGATGTCACTGCTTTCCAGCAAGGAGCCGCCTTCTCTGAAATGACGAGACAAGTTAGATACACGTCAGAACAGAGGCGTCACTTGGGGGGAGTGGTGTAGTAGGGGGTGAGGACCCCACTGGGTGACACTATGACCTACCACACTGGGAGACACCAACCCTAGTGACGCCCCTGCGTCAGAACAACAGACTGATATAGGTAGACAGTCGCCGTGGTCGGAGCCTGCAAATACATTTTAAAAATACATACTACTGCCGTGGTAGTAGTAATGACAGGAGATCTAACAACTGCTTGGCATCGGGGCAGTTGCCAAGGGCGCCGAAGACTAATACTTCAGTTTATTCAAATTTAGTATTGAAAAGACGAAAAGCTGAAATTTGTCAAGGGCGCCAAAAATACAAAATAAATTAGCAAAGGGCGCGGAAAACAAAGTTACGCTTCTTGTTAACACACCTCTAACTGTTGTTAGCACACCTCTTACTGTTAACTAACCGATCGTTCTAACTTCTTCTATTCATATAAAGCCACAAATAATAAACAGATCACTCATTTATTTAAGTCTATACAGAAGTTCAGGAAGTCAATTCAACACGGAGTACGGAGTCCTAGCCATTTGTATATAGGACAAAAACAGCAGCCAAACCACGGTGAACATGACTATAGACACCATAGTTGAATTATAACTGACGTCCGTTGATACAATGTCAATCACTACCGTAGGCATAAAATCATTGATATATTTTAACCTTTATTTTCTCGATAAAAGTATTATCTTAGCAACAAGTAAAACTCTTCAAATATATATTTTTTTCAGTTAAATTCTTCATATTAAATAAACATAATTTCTAGTTTTGCTATCATTAATGGTAAGTGTCCTCTAATCAGAGAAATTAACATTGCCGCACATTAGAGAAATAATTTTGTGAAGTAGGTACGTGATCGTGCATCACCGGATATCGCCAGTTTCAAATGATCAAACATCCACCATTCACCGTCTTGTTACATACACTCAGGTGCGTAACTGTGTTTTCCGCGCCCTTGGCTCATTCATTTTTGGCGCCTTTGAAAAAATTGCGAAAATACTAAATTATAAAGAATAAATTGATTATTGAGGGATAAGCCTTCGGAGCCCTTGGCAACTGCCCCGATGCCAAGTCATTGCTTACACTGACTATATAAATAGTCTAGCCTCGGCCTAAGACATAGGTAAAGACATCATTCATAAATCATGTCTTGAATATGCAGGATGAGACGTATTTCTTTAATATTTTCTTTAAGTCAAGGTCAAGGTAATAACTAACATTTAAGCCACGCATTGTTCTAAGACACCCCCCCGCCCCAAAAAAAAAAACAAAAACAAAAAAAAACACACATACACAACCCAAACTTAGAACATGCACTGGAAAATTTATCAACGCTTAGTTGCAGGTGTACTTCAGAGCCCGCGTTAAGGGCACAGTCGTCAGCAAATAGAAGGTCCAGGATACTGTCTCATTTGACCTTTGGTTTTGCTTTAAGCCTCCTGAGGTTGAACAAACGACCATCAGTGCGATACCTAATGTCAATGCCATCATTGCTATCACTGAAGGACTCTGTAAGCATGACTGTGAACATGAGGCTGGAGCATGTTGGGGCCAGAACACATAATTGCTTTAAACATGGAGCTGCTGATCTAAAGAGTTAACAGACATTTTGCTTTACAATGTATCCATGTAAAGTTTATGACAATAAAGGGACAGGTAGAAGTAGGGATGTAGACAGACGTCACGGAGTGTCTCGGAAGTATTCTGTAACTTATTTATTATTTTTTAGTCTACTTCCTGTTTCAAAGTTGCAGTTCTCAATTATTTAAAAATGTACCTCTCGGCTACATTTTACTTAATATTTCTGTAACTGTGCTTATAGGGCCTTAAACTATACAAATATTTAAGATATAACACTATCCAGTGACTCTCAAATTAAAGTATCCGACAAATTGAAATTGTGTGTGTCTTATAACCTCCATTTTGTTTGTTTGTTGTATTTTAAATTATTTTCTTTTTGTTGTATTTTATTTTTTTTAAAAATATATTTTAAAACTAAGTTATTTATTAAATAAACATCCATTGATTTACCAGGTAAACGTGTGTCGTTATAATATGATTTTTCAATATTTTGTGTGTGCATGTTTGCATACCTTCATTTTGAAATGACTCATGACAAAACGAACTATCCTCTATCAACATGTAGCACATTCAAATGAAGTTAGGAACCCGTTTTGGACCTACAACTTTGACTCATAATTAATTCTAACCAATGGTTAAATGGCTTTTGAACACGTCACTTTTTATGAATGAAACAATGAAAACAAAGCAATAGTAGGTGAATGGTTGCCAATGACAACAAATCTGCACACTGTACACTTTGTTGTTCCATGAAAATATGTCTGGACGTACATTTCTAAAATTCTTGATTTAAAAATTACATTATTGCTGATTATTTTATTTCCAAAGCTTATACATTTGGTTTGTTAACGAGAAGTTGATAAAAATATTTTTGTTATTATGATTAGAATTTTTCACAATAATTTTAGTGTCCTCATTGCTTGAGACAAAAAAAAAATACTACAAACAAATAAAATCGAGTTTTTAAGACACACAAATTTTTTTTTTTGGAAAGTGTCACTTACATCTTAAATATTTATATAATTTGGGGCCCTGTAAGCACAACTACAGAAATATAAAGTAAAAATATATCCGAGAGGTGCATTTTTAAATATTTGAGAACTGCAACTTTGAAACAGGAAGTAGACTAAAAATAATAAATAAACTACAGAATACTACCGAAATAGTTCCCGACGTCTGTCTCCGTCCCTACCAAAGGGACATTACCTCATAAAACTTTTTCCCAGCTCAGAGATCTCCTCTCCTGTGTACCTCGCCTGGACTGTCACCAATGCCAGCAGAAGTAGAATCCACACACAGCGCATGTCTGTGGACAGAAATGGTAAAGATCTACTTCCGTCAAGCTAACACCCACAAACGTTTTAAGATGGAATTAATCACCAACATTGATATATTCATTTATAGCAGCACTGAGCACCCTACGGCCAGCGGACTACATGCGGCCCAACACGGGTATCTGTTTGGACTTGTGCAAATTCGAAAACGTCGATTGGTTTATTTGAAAGACGGATGCTGGTGCTAACTTAATTGTTAGGTTTGGGCCTTAAATATTTGATTAGCTAATAACTAATAATGCGGCCCTCACCCTGAAAAGTTTGCCGCCCACAATATTCGCACATCACTTCTTCCACAGGTCCACAACCTCTGTAGATGTGACCCGTAATGTCCAACCCAAAGAGTAAAAAAAAGAGCCCCTTCTTTCCGAAATGTTAGAGACGACTCCATGCTTTCAAATTTCTATCGTGACGGGCTTTTACCACTTGTAATAATTTGTTATACTACATTTAAAATCCGTTCATATTCTTACCTCTTAGATGGAGATTTTCCTTTTTTACACTGAAACCTTCAAGGTCTGGTCCAGGTTTATTTAAGCACTATTAGACGTTCACAACCAAATGCGTCACCAACGTGATGAACTCGTTCTGTTCTGTTGTCTTGTGTTCTGGAGTCGTCTGATGTAGAGCACCGACTGGACTCAAAACGAGGCTGGCTCATATTTATTCCGAGGCTGGCACAGAGATTTGGGTTATCACACGTGAGGTTAAATTGTGGGACAGAGTAACCAAGGCAGAGGGAGGAAGTATTGTGGGACGGAGTAACCATTCCAGAGGGAGGAAGTATTGTGGGACGGAGTAACCATGCCAGATGGAGGAAGTATTGTGGGACGGAGTAACCAAGCCAGAGGGAGGAAGTATTGTGGGACGGAGTAACCATTCCAGAGGGAGGAAGTATTGTGGGACGGAGTAACCATTCCAGAGGGAGGAAGTATTGTGGGACGGAGTAACCATGCCAGAGGGAGGAAGTGAAAACACTGGAGATCCGTGATGTCACACATACCATCTATGGCCACACACACCTCTATGGTAACACACACCATCTATGGTCCCACACACCATCTGTGGTCACACACACCATCTATGGTCACACACATCATCTATGGTCACACACCATCTATGGTCACACACACCATCCATGGTTGCACACACCATCCATGGTTGCACACACCAGCTATGGTCGCACACACCATTTATGGTCGCACACACCATCCATGGTTGCACACACCAGCTATGGTCGCACACACCATCCATGGTTGCACACACCATCCATGGTTGCACACACCATCCATGGTTGCACACACCAGCTATGGTCGCACACACCATTTATGGTCGCACACACCATTTATGGTCGCACACACCATCCATGGTTGCACACACCAGCTATGGTAGCACACACCAGCTATGGTCGCACACAACATCCATGGTAGCACACACCAGCTATGGTCGCACACAACATCCATGGTAGCACACACCATCTATGAAACTACACAAATCTATTAGGGAACAAAGAGCACAACAAAAACAATGTGTACAAGAATAGATATTCTCCAGAGAATAAATAATATTATGGGGGTAAGGAATGGTCAATGGTGGACGATAAACAGATTGGGAAGATGTGACTTGTGTAAATTGAGGAGTGAAGGAAAAATATATAGAGAAATAAATGAAGTTTATGCTACGATACTTTGAATATATTCAATTTTTATATTTGAAACTAAAAATAACCTGCCATAAATTACTGCTAGAAATAATAACAACAAAACAAAACAAAAAACAAACCGTAAAAACAAACTTTTGGGCTATAAAACCCTTATATATGAGACGGAACTAAAATTATTGATTGCATTCAAAATAATATGCACCACGCGACAAACATTTACAGACTGAACGTGATTTTACTCCCAAATGCTGTAAAACCGGAAGAGTGGGGGTGGGGGGGGTGGTCACCGATGATTGGACTGAACTCCAGAAAATACGTGGATGTCTACAACAACAGACGGCTACCTTACAGGTATATAGAGATTAACTAAAAGTGCATTAATTTAACTTCACCGCCGGGTCTCTCTCTCTCTCTCTCTCTCTCTCTCTCTCTCTCTTTCTCTTAGTCTTGGTCCGTCCTTCGGGCGGAAAAACAAAAGTATAAAGTGACCCACTTTCCGTCATGCTATCGAGCTGAAATTTTGATCATAGACTTTTATCACCTATCAATGCATTGTAAAGTTACTATAAATAAACATAAAAGCAAGTAAACGCAGTTACTATGAATAAATATGCAGCAAGTAAAACAGTTTATAAATAAACATGCAGCAAGTAATGCAGTTACTATAAATAAACATGAAAGCAAGTAAAGCAGTTACTACAAATAAACATGAAAGTAATTAAAGCAATTACTATAAATAAACATGAAAGCAAGTAAAGCAGTTACTATTAATAAACATGCAGTATGTAAAACAGTTTATAAATAAACATGCAGCAAGTAAAGCAGTTAATATAAATAAACATGAAAGCAAGTAAAGCAGTTACTATTTATAAACATGCAGTATGTAAAACAGTTTATAAATAGACATGCAGCAAGTAAAGCAGTTAATATAAATAGACATGAAAGCAAGTAAAGCAGTTACTATTAATAAACATGCAGTATGTAAAACAGTTTATAAATAAACATGCAGCAAGTAAAGCAGTTACTATAAATAAACATGCAGCAAGTCAAGCAGTTACTATACATACACATGCAGCAAGTAAAGCAGTTACTATAAATAAAGATGCAGCAAGTAAAGCAGTTACTATAAATAAACATGCAGCAAGTAAAGCAGTTACTATAAATAAACATGAAAGCAAGTAATGCAGGTTCTATAAATAAACATGCAGCAAGTAAAGCAGTTACTATAAATAAACATGCAGCAAGTAAAGCAGTTACTATAAATAAACATCAGCCCCACCCATGGCAGCGTCTTAGAGTTGCCGCGCTGCTTGATAAGGAAACATTTGTATGCATATGAAATTAAAATTTTGCACATAAAATTAAAACGTTTTCTGCCAACTTTGGACCCCAGTTAATTTATTTCGCACATAGACAAATGAAAGTTAGAGAGAACGTTGGGGCCAACACAACAACCTTTGCGTAAACAACCACACACACTTTACTCCAACCACACACACTTTACCCCAACCACACACACTTTACCCCAACCACACACACTTTACCCCAACCACACACACTTTACCCCAACCACACTTTACCCCAACCACACACACTTTACCCCAACCACACACACTTTACCCCAACCACACACACTTTACTCCAACCACACACACTTAACTCCAACCACACACACTTAACTCCAACCACACACACTTAACTCCAACCACACACACTTAACTCCAACCACACACACTTAACTCCGCTGAACTTAATTAAAAGTTCATACTCGTATCCCTTTACTTTTACACACAACTTTGTTCATATACATTTCAAGTTTATTACAAAAAGAGAAGAAGTTGTAGCACAAGTGCTAGTTTAAAATGAGACGTTATTTAGCACTCTAAATTTTTGCCTCTTTATGGTTATTGTAAGTTGTAAGCAGTTATTTTATTCAACTTCAACAGTACTTATAATTATATGATAACGTTCATTTATTCTGGTTACTTTAATTTATCTTTCGTAGTATTTTAATTATTATTTATCAATAGTTATTTTTTTTTGTTTAGCAGCTTTTGTTTGATTTAAACTTTAGAAGAAAAAAAAACAATGAATGTAACGTGTAAAAAAGAAAATTTTAAGGATTCCTGAATGCTTCGACCTTGTAACACTTAATGACCGACTGCCACAGTCCGGATCACGTGATGTCATCTGATCCGACCGTCTCGTGAGATGCTCAACCCACTACGCATTGACCTAGATGCAGACCAACAACTTGATAAGAAGTAGAAATGAATAGATATCTCCAATGTATATAGAGCAGAGCCACTCGTCTTTCTTTTTCTGCAATCATAACACTGCACACTCCCTCTCAATGACCCACTGCCAGTCTCAAGGAAATAAATTCAAACAACACACACAATCTGGTCCCTAGTAAATACATTTAGACACAGCCACAAGGAGAAACAATACATTATGGCGATAGTCATTTAAATCAATTGAAAGTTCTCGTATTGGTAAATTTCAATTAATATTGTAATTGTAAAGAATATCACTGTTATTGTTCGCTTTACGATACTAAGATCACATATAAAGCAACAAAAGACAGAGAGAACTCATTTGGCTAGAGAGTCCACTGCCTGGGAACCTTGACTGCTTATATGACACTACACATTTTATAGTTGTTTTTGTTTTTGTTCTTGAGATAAGTTGGAAACTTCTTGGACGTCATGAATAACTCTTTGAAGATTGTGGTCCAACACTGAGACTGTCAGACAGTTTGTCTAAATG